>CAUYQV010070554.1:0-39786 GCA_963574575.1 Galagoides demidoff
GATGGGCTCTTGGGCTTCTTCAATGACCTAGCAATTATGAATTGGGCTGCAATGAACATTCTGATACAAATATCTTTATTGTAGTGTGATTTTTGGACTTCTGGATATATACCAAATAGAGGAATTATAGGATCAAATGGCAGTTCTATTTTTAGTTCCATAAGTGTTGTCCAGATGTCTTTCCAAAAGCAACGTATTAGTTTGCAATCCCACCAGCAGTGTAGAAGTGTTCCCTTTTCTCCACAACCACATCAGCATCTGTGATTTTGGGATTTGGGGATGTGGGAGTTCGATGATATCTCAAAGTAGTTTTGATTTGAATTTTTCTGGTGATTAAAGATGATGAGAATTTTTTTGTGTGTCTGTAGACCATGCACCTATCTTCTTGAGAGAAGCTTCTGTTCAAATCTCTTGCCCACAATGAAATAGGATAACTTGTTCTGTTCTTATTAAAAAGTTTGAGTTCTATGTGGATTCTAGTTATCAATCCTTTGTTAGAAATGTAACCTGAAAATATCTTCTGCAATTCTGAGGACTTTCTGCTTGCTTTACTTACTGTGTTCTTGGCTGTGCAGAAGCTTTTTAGTTTGATCAGATCCCAGTAATATCTTTTTGGTGTTGCTTCAATTGCCCAGGGGGTCTGCCTCACAAATTATTCTCCCAGGCCAATTTCTTCAAGTGTTTCCCCTGTACTCTCTCTAATAACCTTTATAGTTTCACTGCTATTTAACATTGTAATAGAAGCCTTAGCCATTGCAACCAGACAAGAGAAGGCAATCAAGTGTATCCAAATAGGATCAGAGGAGATCAAACTTTCACCTCTGCAGATGATATGATTTTTTACCTGGAAAACCCTAGGGACTCAACTACAAAACTCTTTCAATTGACCAAGGAATACAGCAGTGTCTCAGGATACAAAGTCAATACTCACAAATCAGTAGTTTTTATACATATAAACAATAGTCAAGCAGGAAAAACAGTCAAGGACTCTATTTCTTTTACAGTAGTCCCAAAGAAGATGAAATATTTGGGAATTTACCTAACAAAGGACGTGAAATATCCCTATAAAGAAAACTATGAAACTATGAGAAAAGAAATAGGTAAAGATGTTAACAAATGAAAAAATACACCAAATGTTAACTTTAAATAAAATGACTGTATAGACTTTGAATAAAAACACTGTTAAACATTAATCACCTTGCCCTTTATTATACTTTATTATAGCTGGTAATGGTCTAAAAGTCAAGTAACCCCTGTCAAAGGGGGGTTAATTGTTTTATAAATAATATCTTTAATATTAAGAAGATATTTTAAGGAAGTCATAATATCTTTAATGTGAAGTTTTCTATATTAGATGTTTTCCAGGTCCTGTATTCCGGAAGGATCCACTTACACCATCCAGTCTGAAGATCCTTGGGGGAAATGACTCAGTGTAAGTGTGTAGTTTCCACATACATATGATTTCATATCCTATGTCCTACCCAGTCAGCAACCCTACTTCCTCACCCCTCTACTTCCCAAAACTCTCTTAAAATATTGAGTTCAGAATTCCATGAGAGGGTAGATTGGAGGTTTCCTGTCATCTCCTCCTCTGGCTGAATAACCATTATTAATATCCTGTTGCAATTCCCACTGTTTTAGTGCATTGATATATTACCACATCTTTTATTTAAAAAATAAAAGAGGTTCAATATAAATCAGTCTCACACATGTACCTTCAGGAGGTATTCTAGAAGAAGGCATTATTACCATAGAAGATGACATCTCCATGCCTGTTACTGTCCCTGAAAAATTTCCAGTGAGACAAGAAGTGGAGAAATATTGATTACCCTAATCCTGTATAAACCTAGGCTAATTGTGCACATTTGTGTCTTAGTTTTAATTTTTATTATTGAGGGTACAAAGAATTAGCTTACACTTATTGGATTTGTTAGATAAAGTTCCTTTTACAATTGTGTCCAGCCACCAAGAGGTGTGCCTAAGAGGAAATGACCCTCATCTTCCTCTCTCCTTCCCTCCACCACTTGCTCATTCTCCTATCCACCCCCTTGTATTAGCTTATCTTCTGTCCTCATATTACAATAGAGTACATTGGATTCTTGTTTCTCCATTAGTTAAGTGATGCTTTACTAAGAAGAATATGTTCCATTTCCATCCAGGTTAATACAAAAGATGTTAAGTCTCCATCTCTTATAGTGGCTGCAAAGTATTCTGTGGTATATATAAACCACAGCTTGTTAATCCATTCCTGGGTTGGTAGGCTTTTGGGCTGTTTCCACAATTTAGCAATTATAAATTGAGCTGCAATAAATAGTCGGGTGCAAGTGTCCTTATGGTAATAGGATTTTTTTTTTCTTCTGCGTAGATATCCAGTAATGAGATTGCAGGATCAAATGGGAGGTGTAATTTGAGTTCTTCGAGGATCCTGCATACTTCCTTCCAAAAAGGTTGTATTAGTTTGCAGTCCCACCAGTAGCATATAAATGTTCCCTTCTCTTCACATCCATGCCAGCATCTGCAGCTTTATTACTTTGTGATATGGGCCATTATCACTAGAGTTAGGTGATATCTCAAGATAGTTTTGATATACATTTCTCTGAAGATTAGGGATAATGAAAAATTTTTAATATGTTTATTAGCTATTTGTCTTATTTTTTATTAAATCATATTTGTGCACATTAATACTATCATGGAATACAGTGTGTTGTTTCCATATACAATTTGAAATACTTTCATCCAAATGGCCAACATAGCTCTCATGTCATTCTCATAATTGTTGTGTTAAGACATTTATATTTGACATTTAGAAAGATTCACATGTACCCTTATAGGATAAATCATGGGTGTGATCCCAGAAATCACCCTCCCTTCACCAATCCTTCCCCTCCCCCCTCCCCTTTCCTCGTATTCTTGGACTACAATTGGATTATAGTTTCCCTATGATAGTTAACAATTAATTCATAATAGGATTGAGTACATTGGATACTTTCATTCTTGAGATACTTTGCTGAGAAGAATATTTTCCAGCCCCATCCATGTAAACGTGAAGGAGGTAAAGTCTCCATCTTTCTTTATGGCTGCATAATATTCCATGCTGTACATATGCCACAAGTTATTGATCCATTCATGGCTCACTGGGCACTTGGGCTTCTTCCATGACCTAGCAATTGTGAATTGGGCTGCAATGAACATTCTGGTACAGATATCTGTATTGTAGCATGATTTTTGATCTTCTCAATATATACCTAGCAGAGGAATTATAGGATCAAATGGCAGATCTATATTTAGTTCTCTAAGTGTTCTCCATATGACTTTCCAAAAGGGACATATTAGTTTGCATTCCACCAGCAGTGTAGAAGTGTTCGCTTTTCTCCACAACCCTGCCAGCATCTGTGATTTTGTGATTTTGTGATATGGGCTAATCTTGCTGGTGTTAGATGATATCTCAAAGTAGTTTTCATTTGCATTTCTCTGATGATTAGAGATGATGAGCATTTTTTCATATATCTGTAGGCCATGCATCTGTCTTCTTCAGAGAAGTTTCTCTTTAAGTCTCTTGCCCACCCTGAGATGGGATCACTTGTTCTCTTCTTGCTAATACATTTGAGTTCTCTGTGGATTCTGGTTATTAGACCTTTGTCAGAAACATAACCAGCAAATATCTTTTCCCATTCTGAGGGCTATCTGCTTGCTTTTCTTACTGTGTTCTTGGCTGTGCAGAAGCATTTTAATTTGAGGAGGTCTCAGTAGTATATTTTTGATGTTGCTTCAATTGCCCAGGGGGTCCTTCTCATAAAATATTCACCCAGGCCAATTTCTTCAAGAGTTTTCCCTACATTTTCTTCTAGTGTTTTTAAGATTAGCCCATATCACAAAAATCCCAAAATCACAGATACTGGTAGGGTTGTGGAGAAAAAGTAACACTTATACACTGCTTGTAGGACTGCAAACTAATACATCCCTTTTGGAAAGTCATATAGAGAATACTTAGAGAACTAAATATAGATACGCCATTTGATCCTATAATTCCTCTGCTAGGTATATATCAAGAAGACCAAAAATCATGCTACAATATAGATATCTGTACCAGAATGTTCATTGCAGCCCAATTCACAATTGCTAGGTCATGAAAGAAGCCCAAGTGCCCATCGATCCATTTATTGAATGGATCAATAAATTGTGGCATATGTACACCATGGAATACTACACAGCCATAAAGAAAGATGGAGACTTTACCTCCTTCATGTTTACATGGATGGAGCTGGAAAATATTGTCAGCAAAGCATCTCAAAATGGAAGAAAAAGTATTCAATGTACTCAACCCTATTATGAAACTAATTTTTAACTATCAGAGGAAAACTATAATCCAATTGTAGTCCAAGAATACAGGGAAAGGGGAGAGGGAGGGGAGAGGAAGGGGGAGGATGGGTGAAGGGAGGGTGATTGCTGGGATCACGCCTATGATTTATTCTATATGGGTACATGTGAATCTCTCTAAATGTCGAATATAAATGTCTTAACACAACAATTATGAGGATGATATGATGGCTATGTTGGCCAATTGGATGAAAGTATTTCAAATTGTATATGGAAACAATACACTGTATCCCATGATAGTATTAATGTGCACAAACATGATTTAATAAAAATATTGCAAGCTTTCTGGGCAGTGCCTGTGTCTCAAAGGATAGGGTGCTGGTCTTGTATACTGGGAAGTGGTGAGTCCAAACCCGGCTACAGCCAAAAATTGAAAAGAAAAAAAAAAAAAAAACATTGCAAGCTTTCATTTCTTTAACAAATTACAAATCAAAGAATCTTTGAATAGACCTATAACATTTAAGTACTTGATTTTAGATGTCCAGGCTTCTCAGGTCAACCCAATGTATATTTTCTAAGTATATTGATTTAAAATGTTTCCTATAATTCCTATCTACAGTGTATAAAGCCAAGCTACAACCCAGTCCCTGAAGGACCACTTGCTCAAGACTTCTTGGGCATGCTATGTTAGAGCCAAAGATGTTACAAAGATTCAGTGTGAGTAGAATTAATAGGTGAGATTTATTAGAACATCTTGAAGCTGATGGGATGCCATTAAAAATGGCTTCTGGCCATAGTTAGGGATAGAGGGGCTCTTTGAAAGTAGTTCAGGTTATGGCTCAGGTGCATCTCAGGAAATTGTAGCTTGTTAGTCACAGTTCACTAACTCAGGATGTGGTGCAAGGACCAAAAGGTCACCTGCTGGAGGTGTTGTAGAATATCAGAGGGTTATCTGCTAGAAATTTCCCATAACCTGAAAGAAGTATTTTAACAGAACTATTGAGCAAGTAGAGTTCTATACTTTGGTTAATGAATGTCCAGACCTAACAGAGTGAGAGAAAGACTAACAGTATCCTAGGTCATGGTCACACATACTTTACTAAAAAAAAAGAAAAAAAAAGCCAAAACAAATAAATAAAAAATTCTTTAAAAATATTTTAGAGTTTTTTTTTTTTTAAAGTAACATCCTTACTACTATCTTGGTCACAACCATGTCACCAATTGCTATGAAGTCACAAAACTTTTCTGATAATTTTTTGTTTTAAGCCCTTTAACATGTTCCTAGCCTGTTCTTCCAGATTCTTCCAGCTTCTGCTTCTTACCCTGTTTCAAATACATTTCCTCATTTGGGGGTATTATCAGCGAAAGAGCTAAGGAATTTTTGCCCCAAAATATCATTACTTAACATAAAGAATATTTTCAACTTAATTATTATTAAATCATACCTGTATTTATTATGGGGTACAATGTGATGATTTGATATACAAAGTGGAATGCTGAATCAAACTAATTAACATAACCATCACTTCACTTAATTGTTGTGGTAAGACATTTATTATATACTCTTAGCTTTGTTGTTGTTGTTGAGACAGAGTCTCACTATGTCACTCTTGATAGAGTGCTATGGTGCCACAGCTCACAGCCACCTCAAACTCTTGGGCTCAAGCAATTATCTTGCTTCAACATCCCAAGTAGCTGGGACTACAGGTGCCCACCACAACACCCAGCTATTCTTTGTTGCAATTGTAATTGGTTTTTAGTTAGCCCAGGCCAGGTTTGAAATTGCCACCATGGGTGTATGTGGCTGGTGCCATAACCACTGTTCTATGAGTGCAGAGCCGTCTTAGCTGTTTCAAAATGTACCCTTGAATTGCATACATTAGGTGAGATCCTCACCAAATTCCCTCCTTCCACTCACCCTCCTCTCTCCCCTTCCTTCTCCCTTCTCTCCTCTTTCCTCTCTCCCCTCTTTCTTTCTGGATTATATTTATGTTTTGTCATTTGTATGAATGTGTAAGTGTTTATATATTGGATTCATAATAGTATTGAGTACATTGGATACTTTTTCTTCCATTCTTGAGATACTTTACAAGAAGAATATGTTCCAGCTCCATCCAGGTAAACATAAAAGATATAAAGTCTCCATCCTTTTTATGTCTGTGTAGTATTCCATGGTGTACATATATCAAAATTTGTTAATCCATTCATGGGTCAGTGGGCACTTGAGTTGCTTCCATGACTTGGCAATTATGAATTGGGCTACAATAAACATTCAGGTGCAAATGTCTTTGTTGTACCAGACAAAGACGGTACAACATCTACATACCCAGATGTTGATCTGGCTATATACCTAGTAGAGGAATTGCAGGATTAAATGGCAGGTCTACTTTTATTTATTTATTTTGAGACAGAGTCTCACTATGTCGCCCTTGGTAAAGTGCCGTGGCATCACAACTTACAGCAACCTCAAACTCCTGGACTTAAGTGATTCTCTTGCCCCAGCCTCCCAAGTAACTGGGACTACAAGTGCCTGCCACAACACCCATCTATTTTTTGGAATTGTTTTCTAAATTTCACTTTCAGATTCTTTGTTTCTTGTATATAGAAACACACTCATTTTTGTACACTATGTAGTAATGTTACTATTACTTTTAAGGGAACTGTTTTTTACCAGTGCTTTCTTATTTTTTCTTTCCTATTTTTTTTTCTTTTTTGGCCGGGACTGGGTTTGAACCTGCCACCTCCAGCATATGGGCTGGCGCCCTACCCTTTTGAGCCACAGGCGCTGCCCTACCAGTGCTTTCTTAAGAACATTTGTTAATTCTTTGCGTTTATCATTTGCTCTCTGACCCTCAGTCTTTCTAATTTCTATTACTGCCCTATTTAATCTCATCTTTTTCTTTTTGTCTTGTTTTTTTATGATGAAGTGCAGGGGCATCATTGTAGCTCACTGCAAACTCAAACTCCTGGGCTCAAGATATCCTCTTGCCTCAGCCTTCCAAGTAGCTGAACCTATAGGTGTGCACCACCATACTCAGCTAATTATTTTTTATAGAGACGAGGTCTCCCTCCTGCTCAGGCTGATTTCAAACACCTGGCCTCAATCAGTTATCCTGCCTTGGCTTCCCAGAGTGCTAGGATTTCATGAAGGAGAAAAGGTGAGAGAGATTGTTTTCTGTGTTCTTTTTCTGGAATTCCTGTTTGTTGGATGCTAAATCTTCTGTGCTGCCTCTGTGTTTTTGTCTTTTTCTTTGATGTATTCAATTTTTAGCTTTTTATCTATATATGTCTGGTGAAGAATATTCCTTGACTTCATCATCACTTCCTTCGAATGGGTTAAATTATACAAAAATTGCCATTTTCATATGTCAAAAATAGTCAAATATCAGCAATTTCACTTGGTTTAATTTAACATTCAAAGTTGTATTTTTTAAGCCATAATTTTAATTTTTAAGAGTTTAGGTCCATTCTGTGATTATTCCTTTTTCATACATTCTTTTTTTTTTTTGGTATGGAGTATATTTCAAATTTCTTTCAGTATACTATTTTCTTCAGCTCCTTTCTCTTTAATTTTTTTTTTCCTATTCCAAACTGCAGTGGCATTTTTTGTTTGTTTCTTGGTTGTCATTTTGTTTTTTGGTATTTGGAAATCTTTGAGATTGGCATCAGTTGAAGCACGGGGCAGTAGGAAGGCCGACTCAGCTCTGTGGAGCTGTGCCCGGCTTGCTAAGTGTGGCCTGACTTCAGGTTGAGGGCTGGGCTGGCATTTCTCTAGGAGGCCTGCAAGCACCAGCATGAGACAGTAGGGCCAGCACACACATTGATTGATCCATTTCTCTCCAGACAGTTTAATTCTATTTCTCTAAAAGAGGACTCAGATTTTTCACCTGGGGAAAAAAATTCTGACTGCCTACCATTCTACCAGTAGGGCAGAGGTAGAAAGGATAGTTGACTGACCCATAAACAGGCTTTCAAATAATTTCCCACTTCTTGCTCAAATTGTCATCATTGTTCCACATCACGCTGGCTTCTTTCTTCATTGTCCTGCCAGACAGTTCCATACCCTCTCCGGTCCTTCATCTTGGGAGAAAGGAAGATAAATTAATACGCTAATGCCCTCTTCACAACCTGCTTAGACTTTGATTCTCCAGGAACAGGCCAAGTTAATGGCATGGGTGTGGTATGCACAACAGTTTATGCTCAGCTTGGGAAAAGAGTCTAGTATGACTACCTGAAAACCTAGGAACCTTTCAAAGATTTTTTTTGTTTTTGAGACAGAGTCTCAAGCTGTCACCCTGGGTACAGTGCCATGGCATCACAGCTTACAGCAACCTCAAACTCTTGGGCTTAAGCAATTCTCTTGCCTCAGCCTCCCAAGTAGCTGGAACTATAGGCGCCCACTACAATGCCCAGCTATTTTTTTTAATTTTTTTTTTTTAGAGACAGAGTCTCACTTTCTGGCCCTCAGTAGAGTGCCATGGCATCATAACTCACAGCAACCTCCAGCTCTTGGGCTTAGGTGATTCTCTTGCCTCAGCCTCCCAAGTAGGTGGGACTACAGGCACCTGCCACAACACCCAGCTATTTTTTTTTTTTTTTTTTTTGGTTGCAGCCGTCCTTATTGTTTGGCGGGCCCTGGCTGGATTTGAACCTGCTAGTTCTGGTGTATGTGACTGGTGCCTTAGCCGCTTGAGCCACAGGTGCGAGCCAATTCTCTTAGATATTGTTAAAGTGAAAATCACCTTTCCATTGTTTAAACATGTTGCCTTGTTAGAATGGAGACTACTTTGATGTTACTTCTTATCAGATAAAGTTAAAATTTTCTATGTTAGTTTCCTTGTATTGTCTTATAAAAGTTACTAGAATTGTAACTGTGGCAGAACAGAATTGAAAGGCTACTCTCGCTGTTTTCCAAAATCGCTGGCCTTCTAACAAAGCTTGTTTGGGTCTAAACCCCGTCTCTACATATTGGCTGACGGGGACAAGTGGCCAGACCCTCTTTGCCCGGTACCACCTTCAGCCATCAGGCTCTACCATCTGGTCTGTGAAGACCACTGTGTCAGCTGCTGTAACAAAGTGCCACCCAGTTGGTGGCTTTCCCAAGAGAAAGTAATTTCTCACAATTCTGGAGGGTCAAAGACTGAGATCAAGTACGGACGGGGTCGGTTTCTTCCGAGGCCTCTCTCATTAGCTTGTAGGTAACTGTCAATGTCTTCCTTCTGTGTGTGTCTGTGTCCTGGTCTTGTAAGGATACCTGTTGTACTGGATGTGAACCCGCCCAGATGATCTCATTTGACCTTAATTGTATTGTTAAAGACCTTGGCTCCAAATACAGTCACATTCTGACAGGCAGGAGGCGTTAGAACTTGACGGTTTGAGAGGACACAATTGAACCTGTGACAACTACTCCTAGGGCCTTCTGGGTGTCTGCTGGGCTTCAGGTCTGGCTCCTCTCACATTTATCTAGCCTCTGTCCTCATCCACTCACCTTCTATAGCGGCCAGGGTGGGGAACCTAGGGCCTTAGGGCTACGTGTGGCTTTCTGGATCCTTGCGTGCACACTTTTGACTGAGTCCAAATTTTAAAGAACAGATCTTTTTAATAAAGGGATTTGTTTGAAGTTTAAATTTGGTTGAGGGGCTGCACTTGGGGATGTGGAAGACCACAGGTGACTTTGAGGCTGCAAGTTCCTGAATGCACACTAGAATCATGTGGTGAGCTCAAATAGCCCAGCTCTACCCCAGACCAATTAAAGTAGAAATCTCTGGGGGAGGACCTGGGCCTCAGCACATTTTAAAAGTTGTTCTGTTGTGATTTTTGTTGTTGTTGTTTGTTTTTTGGAGACAGAGCCTCAAGCTGTCGCCCTGAGTGCTATGGCATCACAACTCACAGCACCTCCAACTCCTGGGCTTAAGCGATTCTCTTGCCTCAGTCTCCCAAGTAGCTGGAACTACAGGTGCCCACCACAACACCCGGCTATTTTTTTGGTTGTAGTTGTCATTGTTTGGAGGGCCGAGCTGGATTTGAGCCCGCCAGCTCTAGTGTATGTGGCTGGCACCTTAGCTGCTTGAGCTACGGGCACCAAGCTGTCCTTTGTGATTCTAACAAGCACCAGGGCTCAGGCCCACCAGTGTAGGGGTCAAAAGAAGGTCTAATGAGAGCAGTGGGGCAGGGCATGGGTTGGTCATCTGTGGTAGAAACTGCTGCTTTGGTTAGAGGGAGAGAACTCAAACTCGGGAGAGCCCAACATAATTCATCCATCTCCTCGCAGTATGAAGGGGATGGATGTTAAGAGAAATGAAAAACAGGAGAGGTAGAGAAATATCCATCCCACTCCTTAAAATGTGACATTCCATTACTGGACATTAAAAAGAAACCAAAAGAAGGAAAAAAAAAAAAAAGGCAGAAAAGCTCGAGCAAGATGGCATGAGCCTTCTCTGTTTTATAGCCTGGTTTTCACATTTCACTTTGGAAATTTCCAACTGAGCAGAATTTATTGACTTTATTTTATAAAATGCAAAAATCAACGTTCACCTTCATTGTTCAGCCTGGGAGCGTGATGTACCAGCCCACCCCTGACCAGTCCTCAGCCACAAACGCCCATCTCTCCTCTGGGAGGATTTTTCCTTCCTTCTAACTCCCAACCTTTCTCTTTGCTGTGTCTGGGGCTGGATTGTGGCTTGTGAATCGACGCAGGGGATGTTGCCTATTCCTGAAGTCATTTATATTGGTATTACTACAGTAAATTCTTTATGAAATAAAAATCAATACTCACCAACATCCTGAGTAGTGAGGAAAATAATTGTTTATGGCACTCAGCTTAAGCTGTTCTGGTAATCACGTTGAAAAATACAATATTTATTCATTAGATCAAATTTAATGAGGCCTCCTGGCAGTAATTATAAAAATTACTGTAGCAGTAAATTACTAATGAGTTGTGATGTGCTTCCTACCTGTGAAGAAGGACTGGGGGTTGCAAAAGCCTGCTACCCAGATGAGCACGGGAGGGAGGGAGCCCCGCGGCCCGCGCTGCAATCTCACCCAGGCAGGGAAGGATTCTTGTGCCCAGACCACAAAAGCAAACAAGAGAAAAGACTGAGAACACCCAACCAGGGGGATCCTTGTCTCCTTCAGAGCAGGATCAAGATTACAGCATTCTTTTTCCCAAAGGTGAGCATCATCTCAGCGCCTTGGCATCGCCGGCATGCTGGGGCCGCAGAGGAGGGCTCATCTGATGCCTGGGAAGGACAGAGCTTCTTATTAAGGCTGGGAAATAATTCCAGACACACACTGCCCTTCAAGTCTGAGGCCTTGACTTTGACCGCCAATGTGCAGGTTCTGCTCTGCTCTTTTCAAAACCAGCCGTGGAGCATGGCGTCTGCTCTATTGCAAGCACAGTGGATGGTTTTTACAAGCTCCTGGGGGTGTTTCTTCCTCCTCCGAAGTATCAGAACTGGCTAGAATGTTTGCTCTTTTATTTGTAGCAGGGAGCTAAGTGTTTTTTTTGTTTTTATTGTGAAGGATGCAAGTAATTTTCATTGACAGCTTACATATAAAAAAAAGCCAGAAATTCTGATCTGAGGGCAGGCACCATTTAAAAAAACACACACATTATAGAGTTAAATGGAAATATTAAATTTCGGGAGGCATAGGGGGACACAGCGCTGTGGGGCAGTTTTCTCGATGAACAGAGATGGTGGAGATCAGCCTCACCACCTGGCAGGGCTACGTCAGTCCATCCCAGTAGCCTTTGTTCCCCAGATGCAGAGCCAAGGCCTGCGATGTGGGACTGGCCACGCCAGGTTCAGCCCCCTCATCCGGGGCAGCTAGATTTTGGGAAGCAGCAGAAACACTCTCTGAAGCCTCAGCAGAGCACTCCCCTCAAATGGGAGTCTGAATAGCCGGCAGGCTGTCGTCTGGAGTGACAGCTATCTATTCAGGTAGTGGCTGCTATTGTCTTCTCACTTGTAACACCGAGAGGATTTTTGTTTGACTTTAAGAATTCTGACAGCATCTCAGAATGTCGCATCCTCCCAGCGGGTCCAACCCCTCCTCTCACAGGGAGGGCACAATGACATTAGAGTGTACATTTTTTTCTTTAAATTGCAGATGCCTTAAAATGAGATTGTCAGGTTTGTTGGCTTGTCAGACTAAAGTATCAAGATTGTCACAGTGTATTATATCACTATAATATGATCATTGTACACGGAACTAATGAATAATATTGTACTTAGTGGTGGGACGGAGTCACATTAACATTAAAAACGGTGAGCAGACATGCAGTTTTACCCAGGAGAATCTGGGAGAAATGGGTACCCTGTGGGGCGGAAGGCCAGGACGGTGTCACTCAGGGAAGGCCAGGAAGCCCGCTGTGGAGAGGGAGGGAAGGAGGTGGCCGGCTGGGGGCTGCACTGGGACTGAAAGGAAACTGGGGGTCCTCAGGGAGGCTGACTCAAGCATTGGCATTCCGAAAATGGTTGTTGAAGGAAGAAGAAAATGTCAGTTGTGAGTTTTCTTGGCAATTAGAATCGCGCACAGCTACATAAGATGCCATCTGAGGAGGTCGCAGTTGTAGCTGCAGTGTCACTTCAGAGTCTGCCTTGCGTAGGTCCTCCTTGGCCATGCATCCATCCATGAGCTCATCAGGTGCTGAGAAGCCCTACTACGCACCAGGTGCCATGCATCCTTTGTAAGGCTCAAGATGCAGCAATGCAGATGTTGACAAGGACATACTGACCAACACACAGCGTCCCTGAGGGATAAGTGGCACGAAGGAAAATAGACAAGGGAGGCCTAGCTTATTCTGAGGAGGTGATATGGAATCTGAGAGCTCAGAGGTGGGAGAGTTAGGATGGGAAAGAGCATTAGACGAAGTGGAAGCTTGTGCTCCTGGAACTGAAGGAAGGACTGGAGACAGGAGGGGTCCCCATAGTCTCTGGATGAGGGATGTGGCCTCTGGGGTCAGACGGAGCTGGGTTGAATTTGGGCCAGTTTGCCCCTACCCCTCTGAGCTATAAAGGTCTAAACAGTGTCATCTTTCAGGCCCTCAGCACAAGCCCCGGCACACTGGAGAAATTCATTCCCGGAAACAATCATGGTGACTGAGGGCAGGCTGGTGAGCTGATTGCCAAGGGGATGGTTTGTTCTGCGGTAGACAGGCTTTAGGGGATAGGGTAGACAGACATAGGCATGGAAAGGCACTTCTGAGTTAGGATACAGAATAGCAAGTACTTGGATTAATGATTTGGGATGATCGATATCCCATAGCAAACATCCATTTCCTTTGTTAGCATCAAGAAACGTGGCCACACGCTGTAAATTGTGTATCACGGTATGAGAAATGCCTCCTAGATTTGTTCAGTACACAAGCTTTACAACTATACTCAGAAGCCCCAAATTCAACACACCATTTTCTTTTGAGAGCCTACAAAGTGGTAAATTTGAAAGCTGTGTTTTTCCCCAGGCAGATTGCTCTTGTGTCTACATATTTCAGGAAGTCTGTTTCCCAAAACAGATAGAATTTATAGAGTTTATCTTTTCCAAAAGATGCAAGTGTATTCCTCTCACTAATGTTGTTGCAAACTGCACTCATATTTGAAGGAAGAAAACTCCCCACAGGAACTGAAAGACAGGCTCAGCGCCTGTAGCTAGGTGAGTAGGGTGCCAGCCACATACACTGAGGCTGGTGGGTTTTGAACCCAGCCTGGGCCTGCTAACCAACAATGACAACTGCAACCACAAAATAGCTGGGCGTTCTGGCCTATAGTCCCAGCTACTTGGGAGGCCAAGGCCAGAGAATTGCTTAAGCCTAAGAGCTGGAGGTTGCTGTGAGCTGTGAGGCCATAGCACTCTGTCAAGGGTGACATAGTGCGACTCTGTATCAAGAGGCAAGTTAAATATTTGCACCCAGAGCCCTCCTAGAAGTCAGAGACATCGGTGTTGAGTGTCTTTAGAGTTGTCTCTGCACCGCCCGCGTGGCAGCTCCGTTCTTCCGAACTCAGGAGCAGCGTGGTTAGACGCAGTGCCCGGGAGTGTCTTCATCTTTCCGACCTCAGCAACCTGCGAAGGCTACTTGAGGTTCATTTTGCATGGGTGGGTTTCCAATGTACTGATAAAGGATTAGCTTGGGCTGGAAAATGACTCGGTTAAAACGTGTATTTTATTGCACTTCTCCTCTTCATCTGCATTTCCCCTCGTCATTCTCCATGTTAGTCACTGTCATCGGGAGTGCAGCGTACAGCATTAGTATTCCTGCTAGGTATGGCATGGCTTTTTCTAACCTGTACTTCCGGAAGATCACAAGCTCTTATTTTCCCAGAATTTTCGCCTAGAGGAAGGGCATCCACCGAGGGGTCGACTGAGCTTTGTAACCAAAATGGCTGAACAAATGAGATGTGGGAATTCTAAACTGGCTTATCACTTCAAAATGCATAAGCCAGGGAGTGCTGGGGAGGGGAGGACGGGAAAGAAGCAGAAAGAGCAGAAACAGGCTGGAGACTCACCAGTCCTGCCAGGTGCGGCTTTGTCTGGCCCGCACTGCCTCTGGTACGCGAGGGCACACGCACATTCTCACGCAGCTCCACTCTCCCTTGCCTTCAAGCCTGCTGCCCCCGAGCTCTTTTTACAGTGCCAGGTCTGAGTGTGGCTGAAAGAGCCATCTGCAGAGCCTGCTCCATGCACATGGTCAGCTCTTTGTGGACGCTGCTTACTGGGGGGACTTTAGAACTCAGCCTCTTTGTCCCGTAGACCGCATACTTCTGTGGGCTTTTTCCCCCTAAATTGAACCACTCCTGTCCCTAATTGTGTCACTCCTGCTGTCACCTCTAGCCATCAGAGCCGGTGGCATGGTTCTGATTGTGTTGCAATGCGTCCTTGAAGCATTCTTTTTGTTTGTGTTCAATGGCTCTCCTTCAGCTCACAACACAGTGGTGGCAATGGTTTCCTAGGGTCACCCATTCTCCTCTGAGGACCAGCCCAGAAAAGCTCAGTCATAATGAACGGGGCTTCAGACGGATGGACACACACACACGGGCTTGAGAGCCCTCCTGGCTTCGGCCACTCTAACAAGATTTTGTCATTTGTAGCTTTTGCACATTGGAAAAACTTTCATCTCTGAGTTTCTATGGGCTATAAATACTTGGTAGGTTAAAAAGGAATCATTCAGAACATGAAATAAACATAACCTGGCACGTACACAGCAACACACCTCAACGGAGCCCTTCAACTTCTAGGCCAGAGCTCCAGGAATCTGAGACAGGGTTTCCTTCATCCCGTTGCTCATTCACTTCCCTCCCAGGCTGGACACTGCTCTGGTTTATGACCTCTTTTGGTTGGACATTTTCCTAATGAGGCAGGAGGATTAGGTCTCCATGTTACTTACACCTTTTAACCATGAAGTGAAAACTGTTGATTTGGTTGGGATTGGGGGAAATCTTTAGAATGCATGAAAAACGTGATGTGGCTATTCTATATCTAGCACTAATTGAGAAGAGTCCGGCAGAGGGAACTTCTATCTTGATTCTGAAAAGTCACAACAATCCTGGTCTTTATGGCTTCATTTTTTCTTACTAATTGCTTTTTTTTTTGCAGATTATCAAATAAATATGTGATTGCTGGAAAACATTTAAGTAAAATAGAGAAAAATAATATCTTCCAAAGACAGTATTCCTAACATCTTGGATCTGTGTTTTGTTTTTTTTTCAATTAAGGTATAACGTACATAGAGATAGCTGCACTACTCATAAGTGAACATCTCAACATTTAAATAAATCTTGATTTTTTTATTTTTATTTTTCACTTAAATAAATCTTTAAAAATCCTATATGCCCATGTCATCATCACCTAGATCAAAATATTTCTTGTACCCTAGCAAACTCTGTTGTATTCTCTCCTGGCTTGGAGGCCCCTCCTCCAGAAGTAACCACTTTCTGATCTATATGTAGTGTTTGTTTGTTTGTTTTTTTACATTTTTTGGCTGGGGCTGGGTTTGAACCCGCCACCTCTGGCATATGGGGCTGGCGCCCTACTCCTTTGAGCCACAGGCACCACCCCTACCTGTAGTTTTGTATATATCACATTTGTAAACTTTGTTATTATATTTCTATATCTTAGCTTGTATACTTTGTTTCGTGTACATCATACATTTTAACAAAAATGGATCAAACTATTCATGCAGTATTATAACCTGATATTTTTTATGTCATAATGAAAATAGAAATATTTACTGAATCATATTTATAAAATAAAAATTTTATATATCATCACTTTCTATAATATCAAGAAAATCTCACATTTATATTGTGTGTAAATATATAATTTACCCAATTGCCACATATATTATCTTTTTGTTGATAAATATAAAGCTGAACAATCACTTTTAATGGCTGTATCCCATTGTTACGTGGAGCATAATTTGTAAACTCTTTTTCTGCTAATGGACATTTAGCATTTTTTCCTTGTGATCACATTTTAAAATTACCATTAGGGTAAAATCTATGATGGTCCCTATTTTAAGGCTTTGTAATCCTATTTTGCTAGGTATGAGTGTTCTTAAATGCTTCAACATTTTCCTGTTGTCCACCTCTTTTGTTCTATTTCTTTCTCATGCGTGTATTCACCTGGTGGCACACGCTGAAGGACAGTGTGTGTGTCTGTGTGTGCATTCTATGTTACTGTTATTCCAGCAGAATCCAGCCTAGTCTTGGAGCAGAAGATGTGAAGTATGTTTGGGTCCACATACCATGTCCTATAATTTTTTAAAAAGTCATTAAGAAATTCTCACCAGATTTCATTTCTAGTGGTTGGAGAATTTCCTCAGAGATCACCTAATTCTTCCAATTTATAATAGGAAGGAGAATAATATCTTATAATAGGGGGAGAAACATATCTTGCTCTAGCCCTCCGACTGAGGGAAGTTGTAACGTCACCCCTTCCACTTGACTGAAAGCCCCTCCATGAATACACACAGGGCATTTCCCTCTGCTCTAATCCATGCTATCACCGCCCTGGTTTCCCAGCTCCAAGCCCCAGGCTTTTTGTGTAATACTCCCCTGCTTTTTATTGGGAGTTAGATTGTCTCTCACAGAACTCCAGTGCTGTGGGTTGGCATGTTTGCTGAATTTTCAAATCAGGGGTTCATTTTCCTGGTCAGTTATTTAATGTATTTTTTAAAGACATCTTTTATTTTCAGTCGAAAAAAGACAAGAAAAAAAATAATTCTCAGAGATATGTGTTTAAAGTAAAAGAGGTTTTTATTAGGATGTTTGTTTACATTCCCACTACAGAATTCTTTTTAGTCCAGGAGCCACAGGGATTATTATTTCTTTGTTATGGAATCCCTAGATCTTTGTGGGAGGCCTGGAAGCACCAGTTTCTCTTCCATTTAAACAAATTCAATTCAATTCACTGGCATTGGCAGAGCACACCGAAATCTTAATTTTCTCAGCCATGGAGAGCAAAGTCGGCTTGGGAGCTTTTTAAACGTGGATTTTATTTTATTTTATTTTTTTAATTCTAACACATACCCAGAAAAGAAAAACATACCTTCTTCTCTAGAACAAGGAAGGTACACGAAGTTTCTTTCCTAAAACCCTTCTTGGCCAGGAGATTATGGGTGAGTAAAAGTTAGTGTATCTTTCTTACTGGCCTAAAAGAAATAGGAAAGTAAATAAATACTTGTTTTTAAAAATTCAAACAAACATCTGAAAACGAAAAGAATACAATTTGGTCTTGGATGGTCCCCTTACCTGCGGGTCAATCATTAACGGTTACGATTTGTACATCATGCTTTACAAATAAAAGGTGGGCTGCGGTGTCCATTCTCCATTCCTAATGCAAAAGGCTGTTTTCACTCTGCCGTAGATCGGACACTTCTCTATGGCAGAACACAATGATCGACCTCATTCCTGAGTGACAGCGTATAATATGGATCTCTATATTTATTAACCAGTTTTCTATTAAAAAGCCTGGGTATTGAATCTAACTGTGTCCTGGACCCAGTTATTCTAGCCACGAATCTTAGCCAGGCGTGGGGATAGTCATAACTGGTGTTTGGTGATTGTTTTTACCCATTTTTATAACCAGAAAAGAAGGTATGGAGCCATCCACAGCCAGTGGTTGGCCTGCCTGCCCGAGCACAAAGGTCCTCAGAAAACCTCTTCTCTTTTTCCATCCCAGTCTCTCCCAACCTCTTCCCCTTTCAAATGGAAAAGAACAGGTACCAAGAACAATTCTGGGACTTAGACTAGACTGATCTACACCAACTTGTTGGGAGAAATGACTTCCTTCTATTTTTCTAGCTCATAAATTGCTGGTTTTCTTCTACAAATTCTTTGGATTGTTCTGCATTTGGGCAGTGATGATTGTCGTTGGTGGGGAGATTACCAGTGGCTAGAGAGTTTGACTGATGACATAACTTTGCAGAGATTTCATACCACTACACCTAATTCTAACACGATGCTCTTGATCCAAACTTACGGCGTCTGAAGCTCTCTGTTCTTGCTCCCCCTCCTTTGCCACCCCAATAACAGAGTACATTAGTAAACTGAAAACCGCGCAAAGACTCCCACATTAACTGGGCAGAGTTCTGTGTGTTGTGTTTGTCCCGTCAGATCACGGAGAGCAGATAAGGTTTAGGAAGAAAGGAAGGCTATTTACTAGAACAAAATGCACGGTAGTTCACAGTCCATATTTGCCTGATGGACACAAAGTGACATCTATACTGATTGACTGTGCCTCTCCACAGAGCCAGGTTCCATGTGATGGATAAGCCAGTCTCAGGCAAGTGTCAGGAAGATTATCAAAAGAAAGAGCTGTCTGTAGTTGTTCCCTTTCAGAGGAGATTGACAACTCACCCTAACAAAAGGAAACATTAGTGTGCTATTTGCGTCTCCCAAAGAGACTGTGATAAGATGACGTGATAAATGGTGGGGTGAGGGTGGGAGGGAGGTTGCCATAAAAATACATAACGTAGCTCAATTGTGAAGTGCAGAGAAAACCTCGGCTCCCACATTGATGAGACTTGTTTATTTTAAAAAGGTGAGCTAGCCTGAGCAACAAAAGTGCCTGCGAATATCTTAGATGACGGCGTAAGTTCTCCAACCAGGGCTGATAACAGTACCAAGAGATATCTTAAACATGACACGTTTGTCCACCCCTTCGTACCACACCTAATTGCTTTAATAGGACCACTGATAACTTGCACAAGAAGACACAGTGCAACCCAGAGCTACAAAGAATGAGGCAAACCTCCCTCCTCCAGGAGATCCAGAGTGGGGTCTCCAGTCTGCCATAGCCCCAAGACAGGGGTTTGCATATTGGATTCACAGAGGGCATTTATTGTGACTTGGAAACCAATAGGATGAACTTGAATGTATCCAAAGAGGACACTGTCCCCCAGAGACGGTTCACCTACAACTGCAGGCACTGTCACTCCTCCTTAATTGAAGGGACAGTGCCAATTCCAAGTGTTTTTAGGCCATCTGGCAGGCTTACCTCCTGAGGTAATGTGTGGAAGTCTCTGTGAGTGGGCTGAACTTGGAAGGACAAATGCTTTGATAAATGGCTAAAGACCACAAGCTCGACCTCTGCCTTCTCACAGCGTTCCCAGCCACCACAGTGTGACTGCAGAGTCTCCAGCCCCTGGCAAACCAGACTCTGTCCAGCAGGTGGCCAGGGCCAGGCACTGGGAGAGATGGAAAAGACTCTCCTGAGCTCTGTGCCCAATCAGCTGCCCAAGGACCGACAAGGTGGGGACATGATATTCTGTCCACACTTTGTTGTCAATAGAAAACATGGTCAATATAAAAAATCAGTAAAGGCTTGGCACCTGTGGCTCAAGCGGCTAAGGCACCAGCCACATACACCTGAGCTGGCGGGTTAGAATCCAGCCTGGGCCCGCCAAAGAACAATGATGGCTACAACCAAAAAATAAATAAATAAAGAAAAGAAATTAAAAAAAAGATAGCCAGGCATTGGCAGGCGCCTGTAGTCCCAGTTACTTGGGAGACAGAGGCAGGAGAATCTCTTGAGCCCAGGAGTTGGAGGTTGCTGTGAGCTGTGATGTTACAGCACTCTACCCAGGGTGACAGCTTCAGGCTGTGTCTCTCTCTCTTTTTTTTTTTGTAGAGACAGAGTCTCACTTTATTGCCTTCAGTAGAGTCCTATGCCACCACAGCTCACAGCAACCTCCAACTCCTAGGCTTAGGCAATTCTCTTGCCTTAGCCTCCCGAGTAGCTGGACCACGGGGGTCCACCACAATGCTTGGCTATTTTTTTTGTTGCAGTTTGGCCGGGTTTGAACCTGCCACCCTCAGTATATGGGGCCAGCACCCTACTCACTGAGCCATAGCTGCCGCCTGAGGCTCTGTCTCAAAAAAAAAAAAAAAAAATCAGTAAAAACAAAGGGAGGTCTTTCTGATTTCTTAGTAAATGTTTCTTCCTTACTTTCTTACACTGGTCTTTGTTGACCAGTAGGAATGACATAATCAGGTTATGCCAGTCACTAATTTGGTGTCTTTAAGACACTGTGAAGCCCTCCTCTGCCCATGGAGGAGGACAGATACAGGTCCGGGTCCCTCCACACTTAGTTGACCTGCAGGAGAAAAACTGGAGAACCCACGTCACAACAATGTCTTATTGTTTCCTTTCCTTTGATTTTCTCCAGCTTTGTGTCCATGGACAACCACATTCTTTAAATAAAATCCAACCCCTTTGTACCCTAGACCGCTTTCCAGTTTCATCATAGGTGATGGGGCCTTCTAAGCTCTAGGAGTATTGATGCAAACCAGAAACATTTCAAGAAAGCCTAGATCTAAATTTGAAAGTGATTTAGAAACAAGAAACTGGGAGAAATGGCAAAATGAGCAGAAAGTCAGAGAAGAAAACTTTTGCAAGAACTAGGGAGAAGGAAGGAGGCAAACTACCAGGCTGGAAGGAAGGATTGGGGACAGGAAGATTGTGTGTATACCTGTGTGTGTGTGTGTGTGTGTGCGCGCGCGCGTGCGCGCATGCGTGTGTTGGTGGGGGAGGAAGAGAGAACAAACGGCTAGTAGGTCAAGGAAAGAAAGCAGATGACTTGAGCAAAACCCAAAAACAACAGAAACAAAAGCAAATAAACGAGACCCAGAGCAGGGGCCCTGCCCCACTCTGCTAAGGTTAGCAGCATCCTCCAGGTGATCTGACAGTGACACCAGGTGGCTGCTGAGACCACAAAGAAGAATTATCTCAGATCATTATCCCTCACCAGCCAAACTATATTTTATAAACCAATTCTTAAATGGAAGCAGAATTGGAAGAAACTTAGAGATCATGTTTTCCAACTTCCTTATCTTACAGTTGAGGACAGCAGGTCCTCAAATCATCAAAACCGACTGAATGTCTAACCAATCAACAAAACAAAAAGTGCAATCCATGACTGTGGACACAGCCCTTCATTCTAACCAGCTCCATCCAGCTTTTCTTGCTGTTAACCTTTAAAACATGAAAATTACCTTGGCGTTAACTACATTTTGGTCAATAACGCCCAAGCAATATTAAAATACAAGCTGTGCTCATCTGTGCGTTCTATCTGACCTATTTAGGTGTACACAGCAGTTACCGTATAAACTTAGATGGGGGAAAGTAATCACAGACACATCTATGGTACTCTTTCACTTAAAACAGCTCATCGAAGAGAAAGCATAATTTGACTAATATGGCTTTTCTTCCATATTCTTAAGCTTAACAGAAAGAACAAACAACTGTCTGTTTTTTTAGGAGTATATATCACATATAGATGATATGTTTTATCAGATATAGACCATATATTTGATCGGTTTTTAAAGACTAGCATGCTGGAGAATCATCATGTGTAAGAGATAACAGAAAGATGTTTTTGTTTACATAAAACACTGAAAAGTAAGATTAAAGTAGTGAAAGTGAAGTAGACTTCAGAGGTCTTTTTTCCCCAGTTATGTCTAAATATGTTTTCACCTAATTCATACGCCAAAGGAAGCATTTGGATTAAAAAAAGAAAAAAGCCACATTCAATATAAGAAAGTGAATCAGCATGTATTGGGCCGGAAGAACATCACCCTGGGACTTGATAAAGCAATTTGGCTCTTGGAAAGTTACAAAAAATATTCTTGTAGGGAGGAAAATCAAGAAATGAATGTATTTGGGGAGAGTTGCAATGTCTAATGGCATATTAAGAACTGGTTCTTTACCTTAAGCAAACTTTCTTACATGGCTGAGTCTGATAAAGTATTAAAAAGAAAGGGAAAAAATCTTTATGATTTCAAAGAGTAGTTCTACTTGCTTTGTTGGTTATTGTTTTTTTAAAGCTATAGAGTTATTTTCTGCTTTACTTTGGTCAAATTAAAGGGAAAAGGAAAAAAACCACACAAGAAAATAATTAAGTAAGTTGACCAGATAGAAAAACGTGGACACTTTGTCTTCGTGACAATTTATGAACAATTTTCAATTTCTGCCCATTTTTGAATCTTTCCCTCTGAGCACCTCTGCATATTTACTGACTGCAGGTGATGTGATGTCCCCCTCAAGAGGGGTGGGTGCCCAGGCTGCCCAATGTCATTGACAGGAATCTGTAAAGTAGGGTATAGGACATAGGCCAGGCCCTGCTGAGGCAATCTTTGGTCCCTGCCATAGGTCAGCTTTGGAAATCTGGGACAGAGGATGACAACACAGGATGGGCAGAACCGTAACCTGTCTAGCTCTCCTAACATAACCCCAGTAATGTGCATCATTGTTCCTGGGAGGTGCCCTGAGCAGGTGTGCAAACCAATGATTCTGTTGATAAAGACCCAACATTTAGAATGTGTCCCTGCCTGCCTAAATGAATCCATATCATTAACACAACTTGCACAAAACACAATTACAGATTCTTCACGGACAAACATTCTGAGCCACTGCTGAGTCTCTAAACTGCCTTTTAGCTGAATTGTTATTAAATTCAAACATGCTCTTTCCCCCTCCCCCTCAGGGACATATGTTAAACAATTTAAAAATTTTAGAGAAATACTTTCCCTTATTTAACTGAAAACAAGTAACGTAGTTTGCAAAGTAAAAGGCAGGGTTTTATCTTTTAGACAAAAAAAAAAAAAATTAAAAGAGAGAGAGAAAGACATGTATTGTCTATTTAACAATCAAAACATTACAATAAAATAAAATAAAATAGTGGTATCATAATAATGAGCTCTCTTTCAAATGGTTTGCTCTGAACTAAATTGTGTTCTTTATGTAATAGAATGACAAATTGTTTAATTCAGTATCAAATATTCATGAGCTGCAAATGTGCTGCATCACCAGAACGGGTGCAAAATCATAAACAAATACCGTGGCGTGAACAGAGATGGAAACTAATGGAAGTGGACGTCTGCATAGGTTTTCAACATTGTTGTGGCTCTGGAGCTAAGAGAGAGAGAGGAGAGGAGAGGAGACTCTTTTTCCATCCCTAACTCTTTCCAAGTGCTGCTGTAGGAGAATAAAATGATAAGAAAGGAACCTGGGTGTAGATTCTCATAGCTCCTTTCCCCCTGCAGATCAGAGAGCTGAAAAAAGCAAATCGGGGATTAGACCACAATTTGACAAATTCCTAGACATTTCAAAATGGTGCAGGGTACTACTATTCATATATGACTCTTTTTTTTTTTTTTTTAAAGGTTACAATGGCTAATTATCCTGAATCTGAATTTTAAAATAAAGTGGATTTTGACTATTCTGGGAGAGATACTTGAGAGATCACATTGTCTACTTGGCCATTTGTTTGCCCTTTCCACGGCAGGGATTCATAGGAAAGACCGGTTTGTGGAAATTAAGACAGGTTTCTAGAACTAGAAACCAGCTGTAGTCTGAGCCTTTTTAGACCTCCCTGGATCCAATTTACTAATAAAGGACGACCAGTTTCTTCTTGTAGTCTCAGCCAAACTCTCTCAATGCCACCCAAGTCTCTCTCTCTCTTCCCTTCCTCTCCCCACAGTATTTTACCTCATAGCAAAGGAAAGATTGGTATTCAGAAGGAGAGAGGAATGTTAGATCTTCTGGGGCAATGTACCAGTTCTCTTTGGCCTTAGGGGTCAGACTCCACTATTTCCCACTTGTGAGCACGGCCCCACTGGCTTTCTTCTGGAACGCTTAAGTTCAGAAAGGGTTGAAGACCACCTATTTCATGAAGCGGTCCCTTCCAGGAAGTTCCATTCCTAGCCCTGTAAGCAGTCACTTGGAATTGCCTAAAAATATCCCCAAGAACACCACAGTATCAAAATCAACTCTCTCAGATGGCAAAAAGAATTTCTGGTTATTAACTCTACCGTCTCCTGTTAGCTAAGCTCACTTGTTTTCCCTTCCAAGAAGAGCTCTGCTTGCCTCTAATCACACCTAATCTTTCTGCAAAGTTGTTTTCCTAAAAAACCATGTAAATCAAGTTTTTGTAAATCTAATCATATGTTTTATGCATCAGGGGAACTAGGAACGTAAAGGAACGCATGGTGCATCCTTCTGTAAAATGAAGATTTGCTCCCTTATTATTCATTTTTGTAAATCTGAATAATCACTCGCTGGGATGAAGGAGGTATGCCTTTATTTCGGTTTTTGCATTCGGTGTCTTTACATTTCTCATTTTCAGTAAGCCCCAGCACGGGCACACATCTCATCTGTAGAGGAAGGAAACAGCGGACGTGCTCTCCAATCCCAAGTCATAAAGACCGTCCAAATTCTGTGTCAGTGGATCATAATGAGTCATCATTCGCCTGAGAAAATCAGCAGAAAGCCTGGCCCCTGTCCGGAGTGTAAAGGCAGAGAGATCCCTTCAGACTGTTTTGGTTCCCTTTTCCCTTTTCTCTTTTCTCTTAGCAAATGAAAAGACCCACAGATTCTCAATTTCAATTAGAATGGTGTCTATTAAAGCCTTATCTAGGGGGCATTTCCCCCCAATCCTCCTCTATGAAATTACTCAGCCACCAGCCACCTGGAGAATCTGGTCTCGGAAGGGGAAGCCAGAAACAAGGCAGGTTTACTGCGGGTTCCCTCCGCGGAGACGGCAGGCTCCCATGGCAAGGAGACGCTTAGCGTGGAAACAGGTTCCCACCATTTGTGCTACGCCAAAGGGGGACTTTCTTGAGGTATTTTCCTACTCTCCATCCCCTGGATCCCAGTTAAGGGAAACATTTTTAAGACATGTCTTTTTCCCATGATGGAAAAACAGACGCCCCCCCCCACCTTCTCCTTTCCTCTCTCCTTCTTCCCTCTCACCTAGATGAACAACGCAAAGCGTCCGATATTTGAGAAATGTAATTTTATTAGCGGTAAGCTTGTGCTACGGGTAGAGCATCTCCTGGTTTTAATTTGGGAAAATTCCCCAGACCTCAATTCTTAGCCTGGAGGAGATCACTTAGAGCTGGGTTGGGCAAACTGGGATATCCTTCAGTAAAGGGGAAATAGCCAAGAGTCGCACATGGCTGAGCACTGATGTGGGCTCAGGTCCTGGGAAGATGCCGGGATGTGGGGTAAAGCGGCCGAACCCCCCATCAGGGCTCCGCGCAACCTCGCCGGGACCAGACGGACGGGCTCCGAGGAGCTCCGCGTTCCAGCAGGGGGCGCTGTGGCTCCGGAAACCGCCCGTGGCCGCCAAACCCGTCTCGCTGGCGCTGGACCTGCCCGAGTTCAGCGTTCTCCGGTCGCAGAGGCTGGTAACAAGGGCCGGAGGTGATGTCGCTGAACCAGAAACAGAGGTCTTCCCTCCCACGGTCCCTGGGCGAGGACAGCAGTTAATACGTTCATAGAAACGTCGCCGAAGAGGCATTTTAGGAGCAGGTAACCAGTCTTAAAAAGGCAGCAAAAAGAAAGTCAGGGATGGAAATTAAAGCCCCTTTTCGTCCTTTTTCCCTCTCTCCTCCGCCCCTAGGCACAACTCTGTGTCTCTCTCAGGACTGCACTCTGACACGGCATCTGCGAAGATACATTTAGCAGGTACGTTTAGCCACACTCCAAGTTATAAAAGCTACCTGTGGTTGGGATGATGCCATCAGTCAGCCCCGGGTCACCGCTGGGTCCCTGCTGCTCTCACTTCGGGTTCCTAGGAAGGAGATGCAGGAATCCTTATGCAAGCGACTCCACTTTCCGTGTCCTCTGTGCTTGGCCGAGAATCTTAGGCAGAGATGCGAGGAAGCTGCAGACAAATAATGTAGAAACCACTCCAGCCTATGAAGTGTCTGAAAAACAGCGTGGCTCAGGGCAGAGATTTCCAAGCTGTTCCTAAGGATCTCTGAAAGTATTTCATGGGGTAAAAACGTCAGGCCGCAGTTGGAGAAAGGCTGTATATATCGGCCTGCATTCTCCTCTCCAACTTTCACGGAAAGAAATCTTATTATATGTCCTAGAGGTCCTACAGTTCAAAGAATCAAATGAAAAACTCACTTAATCTTATTTGATCCAGCATTTATAAAACTTATCTGGCCATGAATTTTTTTCCCCTCTTCACAAACACCTGTACTCTAAGCACTTGTGTTCTGTGAAGTACACTTTGAGAAATACTGAGTATGGATAAAAGAGCAAAATTCTAGGAATGAAGAAAATTCTGCATTTCTGTGGATTGCTTCTGAACCTAACTGCTGCTATAATTTTCGAGGCGTCATGTAGCCTCTCTGGACCTGAGTTTCCTTTTCTGTAAAATGTTGCCTTCCTTTCTCCACATTTAAGTGGCTCCTGGCTGGAAAGGGCAGGACAGATGTCTGAGTACATTCAGAGTTCCCAAAATTTGTGCTTCTGAAGATGGAAATTGATCACACGTGTATGTTGAAAGTAGGACTTGTCTGCAAATGGGCAAAATAAACAAAATCGTATAAAAAAGAAGCAAGATTCCCTTTCCTTTGTATTTGGTTTATAAATCCCAAACCGTACTAGTCCTGCAGCTACTTGTGTATCTGTTGACTTTGCTTAATCTATGGCACAGCTGCATGCACCATTCTCTTTGCTTTCCATGTGCAAGACTGCAATCGTTTTTTAAAATTCATGTAATGAATGAATTTTAATTGTGGAGGACATTTATTCTGGACTTTAACAGGGTTCCTACAGCTTGCAAGGACGTACCGTCTCCTCTGAGGACAGCATGACGAGCAGTAGTTAGGGACTGACATTAATGGAATGGTACAAGTTGTAAAGTGTACACCTGAAGGTTTATTTCTAAGTAGCTATAAAGGACAGTGGCTGGAGTGATTCAGGTCCTTCATGCTGAAAGGGCATTTCCCTTCTTGTTCAAATCCCTACCTCTCCTTCCCTTGGGAATGGGAATGACAAAAGGAAACAGAATTACCTTAAATGCTTTTCCCTGGGGATGGCCATCAGATGTGTGAGAAGCAAGATGGGGAAATGTGGTTTTGCATTATGATGTGACTGGCCCCCCACTTTGCTCCAGCCCAGCTGCATAACAACAGTGTCTATACAATAGCTCCTGACTGAACACCTACTGTGTGTGCTATGCTTTTATTCTCATCATGGGGAAAGTCCCCTTTCCCATGCTCCTGTTTAAGTTTTGAGTTCTATATGTAGACTTCTCTGATATTTCCAGTCTTCATTGATGTCTACCAAATTCTAAATTGCTACAGGTTGGAATTACACTGTTCAGCACTTGGTATATACTGCCTGGTTGCTGTGATTTCACGTCAATATCTACTAGGATGTAAGCTTTGAGAGAGCAGGGGCTACGCCCTAACAATCTTTTCCTTGTCTGTGGTGCCTCTGTAAATACAATTCACCAAATCGTGGCAAATAACTATAGGCTCGGGAATCCTTCTGACTACAGGTTTCTGCTCTTTGGAGTAAGGAAATGTTGTTCTGAGCCGATGGTACTTGTGCTGTAGGTTGCCCTGTCCATTCTCTTCGTTTCTGTTGCTTTCTGTTTGTTTCAGAATTAGAGGTCGGATCTGGGGTTTATTTCTCACTATCTGTTATTGATAATGTTGTGCCTTAAGACTTGTTGGACACAGAAATTAAGTGCCTTTCTGGGTGGTCTGAATTCATCCCCAAAGGCAGCTTTCCCTGATGTGGGTCTTTCCCCCTGACTTTATGTTTTACTAGTTTGTGGCTGATTACCAGGGCTTGGGTCAGTGGATGCAGCCACAGATGACACCAACACTCTAGGTGGCCCAGGAGAGGGTTTGTAGGGCTGTGGTGTCTGGATTCCTTGTGAGAGGCCTGCAGGACATTAGGGATGTGGGTGTGGGCTTTGCCTCTGCCCTGCCCACACCTCCCCTGGCATTCTCCTCCCACCTCTGAGGCTCTGCCTCTTCCTAACCTGGGGTCTCAGCCAGGTATGGGGCTGATAAGTGTTTCCAGTGGGTCCCCTCCTGAGTCTGTACTTACGTGAAAAATTGACTGGGAACATGCTAAAGGGCTTTCTTTAAAAAGCCTAACTGGGCTGGTCTCTGCCAGTTCTCTCTAATTATAACCTTTGCACATATTTTTTACAGGCTACAAAATGTTTTGTGCACAGTGTCATTTGAGCCCTAAAACTACCCCATGAAGGGGGTTGGGAACAGGTGGGGAGGCAGGGATCAGGTGACTTGTGCCGAGCGGGAGGAACTGGCACCACCCGGTTCTTCCACTTCCTCCCCCACCCCACCCTCAGTTTTGCCTGAACTTGTGGTTACTGGCACACCCACAGTGGAGTGGAAAAGTCATCTGAAATCTGAGACTGAGATTAGGTCTGTGCCTCGGGAGCAACCAGGTAATAATGATGATGAAAATACATGTAACAGCTCTGGTGTGTCCAGCACTTGCTATGTGTGAGGAGTTATCTTCATATTATCTCATTTAACGCCCACAGAGTCCAGCCCCCAGAGGCCTTGGACTTTTATCCCATTCTGCCCTGGAGCTTCGAGCAGAGTTTCCTCATCACTGGCTGATGCTGCTCAGACAGAAAGCCATGTTTTGTTTGTTTTGAGCCTACAACTATTCAGTTTCATTGCTGTTGAGAGGTTTAAACAAGGTAACTTAAAACAAGTGTCTTGTATGGTGCCAGAGGATGGCTGGCAAGCTCACGGCAAGCACTAGGTCTTTCTCTCTTTTCCCTTGGGTCTAGGGATGTAATTACCTCCTACCTCCCAGTCCCTAACCCCCCGGGTTTTGGTAGTCCCTATAGCATATTGCTAAATGTTCCCTGAGTTCAGTGGAAATCAAAGCCAGGAATGAGGAAATCAATCTGCTCTCCTAAGCAGGTAGGGAAAGGAATGATGACCCCAGCAGTGATGTTGGGAAGGCTGCTGGCATCTAAGGTGGGGCCCAGTGACACCAGGGTTATGGTCCTCGTCCCCAGCACTGCCTCCTGCGTCTTTACCCACTGCTCCTTAGTGGGCGTCTTTGTCTCTGTTCCCCCTCGTGTTACTGTGGCTAAGGCTTCTGTGTACAGCAACACTCGCAGCCACCTTCGCAGCGCTGCCTGCCCTGCGCAGGTGCATGTCTACCCTAACACCCACTCAGCTCGGAGCCCCAGGCTTCCTACTTAGCACAGCTTGTACTGAGTTCATTATTCCCTCATCCCACTTAGCTGCTTTTCATTTTTAAGCTCACTTGAGTCATTTTCAATAATGATGGTTTTATTATAAGGACACATATGTGGGGAAACCTAGTTGAAGCTGAGAAAGCTAAACCCCAAACCAGCTCTGGGAACATTAACAAGCAGAGGCGGCACGCTTAGTGGGGGCGCCGCTCACCTCCCCTCGCCCCCGCCAAGCCGGGCTCCAGGCCCTGCCCCTGCATGGCTGCTGAGTGGCCAGCCCGCCTGTGTGTGTACCTCTGCTGCTTTTTACCTTATAGCTTCTGCCAGCGGCTAGTTTCCTGGCCCTCATCTTGCTCATAGTTTCTGCTTCTACATAACTTCTGCTTGCCTCAAGCCCCCATAATCTCTGTGCCCACTTTAGATCCCGCTGAATACTGCCTCAGTCTCCTGGTATTTTTGTGGTTCAGGTGTGAGACAATCTGATGTCCTGGCAAATCTTTTCCTGCCAGACTACCTCACGGGTCATTTACCAGCCTACAGATTGCCTACCCTTGGGTCAAGAGTCCACTGATCCAATCGGTCAGCAGTGGCCAAGGATAGGACCCATGGGCTGTCCCAGATGTCCTATGCTAAGTGAAATAAAGGGCCACGTGTTGCATAATTCCGTTTCTGTGAAATGTGTGGAATAGGCAGGTCTCTATATAGAAAAAGTAGACTAGTCTAGGGCTTTTGGCTTGGCGTGGGGGTTTGAGCATGACAGTTGAGGGTTATGGAGTCCCCTTTGGGGTGATGAAAATGTTCTAAAGTGAGGCCAGGTGCAATGGCTCATGCCCATAATCCCAGCACTCTGGGAGGCCAAGGTGGGTGGATCGCCTGAGTTGAGGAGTTCAAGACCAGCCTGAGCAAGATCGAGACCCTGTCTCTAAAACTAGCTGGGCATTGTGGTGGGTGGCTATAGTCCCAGTTGCTCGGGAGGCTGAGACAAGAGGATTGCTGGAGTCCAGGAGTTTGAGGTTGCTGTGAGCTATGATACCATAGCACTCTCTCAAGGGTGAGCAAGTGGCTCGGCGCCTGTGGCTCAAGTGGCTAAGGCACCAGCCACATACACCTGAGCTGGCGGGTTTGAATCCAGCCCAGGCTCGCCAAACAACAATGACGGCTGCAACCAAAAAATAGCTGGGCGTTGTGGTGGGTGCCTGTGGTCCCAGCTACTTGGGAGGCAGAGGCAGGAGAATCACTTGAGCCCAGGAGTTGGAGGTTGCTGTGAGCTGTGATGCCACGGCACTCTATCCAGGGGGACAGCTTATGTCTCAAAAAAAGAAATCCCTCCCTGTCTCAAAAAAAAAAAAAAAAAGAAAGAAATCGTAGCAGTTATGTGAAAGATGTGTGCCAGTGGGAAACTAAATGAGGAATGGGTGATCAGTACAGCTCTGCCATCTTTATCTACTGAAGAATCCAAAATGCAAATGACACTATGCGTCTGAACCCATTACTATCAGAGCAGTTATCTGGGGGCAGCTGGCAACCTTCCAAGGATTCAGTTTCCACTCACTGGGATTTGAGTCGAGTTGCCCCTGGGCCCTGTGCTGGGATGGGCTCCTTAGGGTAAAGGCAGACCGCGTGCTTGGCAATGCTTTATCGATGCGGTGTTTCTAGTTATTTCTCTTCTGCACCAAGCCCCTTGGCTGCAAGATTTGGGGCAGTGGGGAGGGCAGGAGAGCGGGAAAAGGAGGAGAAGCAGGGAGAGGAATGGTCTTCTCCGAACAACGATTGATTTGAACCGTGAAACATCTTATTGATACAAGCAAAGCCCAGACGGAAGGAAGCAGTTTGATATAGCGCACTATTTGAAAAAAATCATGTGCATCTGTTTAGCACAATATACGACATAATGACAGCAATCTTCCCTGTTTGTATCTATTCATCTGATTATACAGAGTAACAATTCTTTTAGTTACACATTTATTTACCCAGGGATTTTTTAATGGATAATAAGTTAGTAAATCAGATAGCATGTGTTCTGGATAATACTTTAGTAAACTGTCTACCGCACAAGACAGTTGCAATTCACATTTTAGAGAATATCCAATGTTCCATTAATGCACATAGCACAATGTGAAGCCATGAGCAGCTCTTCAAGAAGGACAAAGCAGATTTTAATGATTATTTAATGCTGTTTGATCTAGACACATATTATGTTGAAAAGCTACAGATTTCAGTGCTGCAATGCACCACAGATGTAATGAGAAATGTGGATTTATTTGAAGTATAATCCAGTGGATTTCTTTTGATGCAGTTGCCACGGCTGTTTGTGCTAAAGTTCCTTGTCTTTCACCCAAAGATAGATACATTATGAGTTTTTTTCCTGATTTTTTCCAAACTTAAACCCCCAAACGTACAATATTATTTTATGGCAGAAGAATGAACATTAAGGATAGTACTGAATTTAGCTCAGGCTATTGAAATATGATAATAAAAGCATAAATAGTTCTTTCTCCCTTTTTGAAGGGCAGATAGAAGTCAACAAAATTTTTGGTTCTCTTCAGAATGCTGCACAGGCCAGGAAGTTGGCATTTAAGTCCAGGTTTCAGACTGGCATTGAAGATGGCAGAAGAGCCCTGCTAACGAGAAAGACCCAGTCCTGCTCAACTTCTCACCCTCATCAGGCCCCGCTACCAGGGAAGGGCAACATGTGCCAGCCGCCTCTGATTTATCTAGCAATACCCGCTTGCAAAACGTCACTTCTCTGTGCCTCCTGACAAAGTTCACAGGCTTTTCAAGACCATTAAGATGAGAACTGTTCTGATCTTAAGATCACATTATACATCTTATTCTTTTTTGGGGGGCAGGGGAAAGTCTCACTCTGTCATCCTGAGTAGATTGCCGTGGCATCATCATAACTCACAGCAACCTCGAACTCTTGGGCTCAAGCAGTTCTCCTGCCTCAGCCTCCTGAGTAGCTGGGACTTCAGGCACCCATCACTACTCCAGGATAATTTTTTCTATTTTTAGTAGAGAAGGGGTCTTACTCTTGCTCAGGGTGGTCTTGAACTCCTAAGCTCAAGGAACTCTCCTACCTCAGTCTCCCAAAATGTTGGATTATAAGTGTGAGCTACCCCATCCAGCTGCCAATTAGAATTCTTACTATTTAGTGAGTCCCAGACAAGGAACATTTGCAGGCATGCTCTCACTGTTCATGGCCAGAATCTAAACACTAAATCTGATCTCTTCGACTGCGGTAGGACCTTCCTTTCCTCTCATGATGTAGCATGTGACAGTCTCACTGACGTGGGCTCAGTGCTCCCTAATTCAGGGCTGAGGACTCGCTTGTTCTCACTCAATGCTACAAGACAGCTGCATGGCCAGAGAGTTCATAGTTTTTGAAAGGTCAGTTCCTTGGGATGGAATGCAAAGATATTGTGTATCTGAACAATGTTCCTGAAATAGCTTAGCAAAATAAAATTTGTTTCAGAGCACACAAAAAATTAAAGATATAAAGAGAAGGAACCTGGAATAAATATCTACTATTTCCAATTATTTTCTCATCAAATAATTATAATTACTTTATGAAGTAGGTATTATCATCTACCTTTTCCAGATAAGGAAGTAAGACTCAACTTGAATAATAAATCAGGGGCAGGGCCAGAATCTGAACCCAATACCAGCTGACTCCAGAATTTGTGTGTTTGTCTGCCCAGTGTGTCTCAAACTGCAGAATAGTATCATCTGAGGGTTAAAATTATGACTGCTCCTGCTCCACACCCAGAGATTCTGGAGCCATTTGTCTGGGTTGGGACAAGAACATGAGTATTTTTAAGACAACTATCTAGTGCTTCTAACAAACAGCCAGGTTAAGAACCACTGGGTGAGTTTCCACCAAGTTACAAATCTACTGTAAGTCTCATACTTTTACCTAAATCATGTAAATCATAATGGATGAATACCCTGCTGTTTATACTGTGGGGCATACAATGAAAAGTGGTGGGCGGCTCGGCGCCTGTGGCTCAATCGGCTAAGGCGCCAGCCACGTACACCTAAGGTGGCGGGTTCGAATCCCCAGCCCGGGCCCGCCAAACAACAATAATGGCTGCAACCAAAAAATGTCCGGGCGTTGTGGCGGGCGCCTTTGGTCCCAGCTACTTGGGAGGCGGAGGCAGGAGACTCGCTTGAGCCCAGGAGTTGGAGGTTGCTATGAGCTGTGATGCCATGGCACTCTACCCAGGGGGATAGCTTGAGGCTCCATCTCAAAAAAAAAAAAAAGTGAACAATTCAGAGGCATTTAGTATTTTCTCAATGTGGTGCAGCTACTACATCTATCTAGTTCCAAAACATTCTCCATCACTCCAAAACAAAATCTCTATTTATTGAGCAATTTCTCCCCATCCCCCATAACACACTTGTAGAGCACTTTTTCTGTGCCATGCACTCTTCTACACATTTCATATGAATTTTTTACTTTAATTCTCACAACAGTCCCAGGAGGCAGCTATCATCATCATCATTATTATCCCCATTTTATAGGTGAGAAACGGCTTCAGAAAAGCTCATTTGCTCTAGTCAAACAGATGGTTAAGACAATTGCAATCAAACAGATAATAACTGAAGAGCTGCATGTGCGGGGCCTGTGAGAGTAACAAAGCATCCAGGGGTGATTCAGACACAGCCCTAGCCCTGAAGGTGCTTCAGATCTAGTGGGGAAGATGCCTGTTGAATAATTAGTTATAAATTAAGTAAGAAGTTGCAAAATGCTAAGCAGGAGCCCTATCTGGTGCTGGTATGAGGCAAGGGCGGACATCTGGAAAAGTTAAGCTAAGTCCTGCAGGAAGAGGAGGAGCAACCGGAAGGGCAGAGCACTGGTATAAAGTGCATTCCAGACAGTGGGAAGCATACAAGGGAAGGCTGGAAGTGGGAGGAAGAGGGAAGACCTGCCTTGCTGGGAGCGTGGATGGTTAGTGAGAGAAAATGGCTTTAGAAAGCTAAGAAGAGGTGAGTTTGTCCCTTTGCAACAATATTAGGGATCTGAGATTTATTTCTGAGGGCAATAGGGAGCCATAGATGGCTAAACACCATCCATTGAGAGTAACTTTACTAGGTCAACTCTCTCCATGGCATCTTGATTTCAAAGTTGTAAGGAGAAAGCTGCAGATGCTGGAGTGGATGTGCAGAGAAGAAAACACTTTTACACAGTGGGACTGCAAACTAATACAGCCTCTTTGGAAAAAAGAATGGGGAAGCCTCAAAAAACTCAAAATAGACCTCCCACAATCCCATTACTAAGCATATACCTAGAAGAAAAAGAAATAATTTTATCATAAGGACATTTGTACTGGCTTGTTTATCATAGCTCATTTTATAATCACCATGTGGTAACAACCTAAATGCCCATCCACTCATGAATGGATTAACAAGCTGTGGTTTATGTATACCATAGAATACTACTCAGCCCAAAATAGATGGACACTTTTGTTTAACCTGGATGGAGTTGAAATACACCCTTCTTAGTAAAGTATCACAAGAGTGGAAAAGCAACTATCCAATGTACTCAATACTTATATGAAGCCAGTAGACAATTTAATACATGCAAATATAAGAGAAAAACTCAATTCAATTCAAAGTAGGAGGAGGAGGAAGGTGGGACAGTGGGACAGGTATGGGTATACTCCCAGGTAATGGGCACGATGTAAGGGTATATGGCACACCTTCTGGGTGCAGGACACAACTACAACAGGGCCTCTTCTTAACAAATGCAAACATTGTAACCTAATTGTATCCTCATATTAATCTAACATTTTAAAAATGCTGCCAGTAGTACTTCCATGCAGCCTCCATAACTGACACAATAGATCGTTCTGACCCTAACTGGACTTTTGAGTTTTCGAGAAACAAAAACATTGTTTTTCTCACCTCTTTAGAGCCTGTGGCTGAACTGAACTGAATTAAGAAAAAAAAAAAAAAAAAGGTGCAGGCCCTGAATATCCACTCAAACCTGAGTGGGAACTCCTGCTTTGAATGTTCAAATCCAGGCTCCAGTACTTTTGTCTCTGACTTTAAACCAGTGACTGCCACCTTGTTTTCCTTATCTGCCGAACAAGTAGAAAATTGTGATACTTACTGTAGGAGACCGGAATATGCCTCCCCAAAGTATGAAAGATTATTGGGCTGAAGATAACTAAGAAGAAAACGCAGAAGAGCTCTCCACCTTCCCTCTATTGGCGTAGAAGCATGACACAGATTTGGAGTTTGTTCTTCCTTCCTCCCTCCCCTACACTATCACCGAGGGCTCCAATGAGGAGTCGTTGAAAAACACGTGAAGAGCTTGGCCCCGTGCTCACTGAAGAGCATTGTTTGTTAGTATTACAACATAAGCTTAAGTACACGGTCAAGCAGAAATCTAGCAGATCTGGACTAGAATCCAAGCTAAGGGATCGTGAGCAAGTCCTCTCACCTCCCAGAGCCTCAGTTTGCCTGTATGTAATTTGGAAAGAATGATACAGTTCCTAGGGTTATTTTTTGTCGATTTTTAAGATTAATTTTTTGAACGCGACGCTGCTATTGGTGTCTCATGTTTATTTTCTCTCCGTTGAAAGCTCTGAGGTCCGTACGGTCCCGTTCCAAGGGGGTGTGGCCCCAGGGTGGGCAGGGAGAGTCTTGGCCCCGCCCCTGAGGCGGTGGGCGGGGCCAAGCGGAGTGCCCTAGCTCGCGCGCGCGCGCGACGGCCCCAGGTACGCGGACAAGATGGCGGCGGCAGCGGTCGACAGCGCGATGGAGGTGGTGCCGGCTCTGGCAGAGGAGGCCGCGCCCGAGACTGCGGGCCTCAGCTGCCTGGTCAACCTGCCGGGCGAGGTGCTGGAGTACATCCTATGCAGCGGCTCGCTCTCGGCAGCCGACATCGGCCGCGTCTCCAGCACCTGCCGGCGGCTGCGCGAGCTGTGCCAGAGCAGCGGGAAGGTGTGGAAGGAGCAGTTCCGGGTGAGGTGAGCCAGCGGCCCCGCGCCCCCCGCGCTGCGCCCCCCGGGGGCCCGCCCGGCCCGAGCCGCTGCCCCCGCGCACCCCGGGGCCGCCCGGTGCGTGGACCCCACCCCGGACCCCTTCCCGCGGACCGACAGACAAAGGCCTCCAGGCCGCCGAGTCCCTGGCCCCGCGGGGCCACGCGTGCGGACCCTCGGGTGCCCGAATGGCGCATCCCGGAGCGCCCAGTGGACAGGCCCTCCGTGAAGGATGACGCTGGTAGCATCTCAGCGAACCCATTTTGCGCGCTTCTTTTGTGCCCGGCTCTGTGCTAAAATGTTTACATGGATCACTATGCAGTGATCTAGCGGGCGCAGCATCCTCCGGTTGGTTGGTTGTGGACAGCACAGATTTCGGTGTGGCCCCAGGATAAAAGTCTGGCCCTGCATCACTCTCTCAGTGACCTTGTGGGTAGCGACTTCCCATTTTGGAGCTTCGTTCATCGATTTTGAGTGGTGATGATAATTAGAGTTAACCTTTTACCGTGGTTATTAAATGAGATGGTGCGTGGGAAGCACACACACAGGGCCCCGGCTCCTGGGAGGCGCGCAATCAATGTTAACTGTCATTGTCATCATTATTATTGTTGTTGCCAGCACTGTCCCCATGTTATTGATGGGGAATGGAAACATAGCTTTCATGTCACCATGCCAAGGTCACACTGTGAGTGAGTGCCTGCGTGCTGGGTGGAGATTTGAACTATGTCCGTCGCCAGGGCCCCTCTTGCCAGCAGACTGTACTGCCGTTCCTGTTTTCCAAGGCTGCCTTTGAGTCTCTGTTAAGCTGAGGGGGTGTTTCTCTCCTTGTAGGTGGCCTTCCCTTATGAAACACTACAGCCCCACCGACTACGTCAATTGGTTGGAGGAGTATAAAGTTCGGCAAAAAGCTGGGTTAGAAGCCCGGAAGATTGTAGCCTCGTTCTCAAAGAGGTTCTTTTCAGAACATGTAAGGATCTCTTGATGTGGCTCTAAGCTTCGGCCTGTATGTGTCTGGATCTGTAGGCATTAGCTCATCCAGCTCTTTTTGCTGTCTCCCGTTTCAATGCTGTCACAATCCCTTACACACTTTCACGGCTGCAAGAGTCATTGTGTCCTTTTCCTCCTATGTAACAACATGAAGTCATTTGTCCCTGCCAACTTTACTTTTCTAAAGCCAGAGAGATAATGGGGGTGGAGGGAGTAGGGAAGGATGTACAGCACCACGTAGAAGGGATCCAGATCAGCATTATTTCTATTCAAGTGGGTCAAACCTATTTTTTGCAACCTCCACATGATTTGGGGAATCATCGATGACTGAACGCTATAAATTTCTCCAAGTTGTTTTCCCGTAAGGGTTGACAAAATTAATATGGTTCTTCTCTCTGGCTTTGCAAGGTTCTACCTAGTAGTGAACTGCATTATTTGTTAAGATAACAGAGGATTAAAAGCTGCCTATAAATCAGAATTATTACTCCTCCAAATAAAATTGTCTTGCATTAATTATCCCTGAAAAATTGTTATTGTTTTTTTTTTAAATATTACAGAAATGCATGGTTTTTTTTTTTTCCTTCCCTAAAATATCTCAGGGAAGTTTTTATATCCACTCCTGATTCTGAACTTAGAAATCTGGGAAATAGTCTAGACCAGGTGTCCTTAAACTACGGCCCGCTGGGTGTTTTTGCCACTGCTACCTGTCCTGTTTAGCAGCCGACTCGTCCCGGGGCCCGCAGTCCAACCCTCCAACAGTCTGAGGGACAGTGAACTAGCCCCCTGTTTAAAAAGTTTGAGGACCCTGATCTAGACTATTTTCATCAAACTATCAGAAATTTCTGATTGGAGGTCTAGAAATGGAGCCAACTTGATTTATTTCACTATTCTGTTGTATTGAAGACTACCTAAGTTTTCTAATTTTAATTACTCATAGTTAATGGCTTTTGTACATTTGAAATGTTTTCAGGGTTCTTCAAATTTTAAAAGGGAAAATTTGAACTTTGGACAAATTTGAACTTTATTCCCCTCTGGGGCATAAAAATAGATATTCCCTAGTGTAATTCATTTCTATAAATGTTCGTTAATGTTAGAATAAACAAAATTTGTGTTCTACTTTAAGGAAGCCATGCCCTGGCTAAAAGCATTTATAGTCTCAAATTATTAATACTGGGTTAAGCATGTTTGTGCATACCTATTTTGGCAGTAGATGGGCTCAAGGCAGTTGGTTATGGGCTACTATTTGCAGCCTCTACTTCTAGTCCAGCTGGGTTTTTGTGTGTATTTTTAACAGTCTGTGCTTTTGTCTAATAATGACCAATTGTTGTGTTTTTTCCTTAGTTCTCTTTCCCTGTACCACTGCTTAATTGAACACAGCAGGAGCATACTTCAGATTGATCTGTGTGGGTGGGCGATTGCTTGGGCTCAGGACCCTTGTTCTCATGTTCTTGAAACGTACACAGGTTTACCTGAAATGTCCTGGCTACTTTCACAAAGAAAAGTGGGGGAAGTCATAAAATTTTAAACTGAGAGCATCATAAAGCCATTTGTATCGGCTCGGCGCCTATGGCTCAAGTGGCTAAGGCACCAGCCACATACACCTGAGCTGGCGGGTTCGAATCCAGCCCCGGGCCGCCAAACAACGATGATGGCTGCAACCAAAAAAATTAGCCAGGCGTTGTGGCAGGTGCCTGTAGTCCCAGCTACTTGGGAGGCAGAGGCAGGAGACTCGCTTGAGCTCAGGAGTTGGAGGTTGCTGTGAGCTGTGCCCTACCCAGACTGACAGCTTGAGTCTCTGTCTCAAAAAAAAGCCATTTGTATCACCACCTCAATATACAGAGGAAAAAACACCCCCACTGAGTTAAAGAAGTTGTCTAACACACTTGGCTTACCCCTCTGGCCCTCTTCCCCTAGTCGACTATCACGAAGACTATGTGAGATAGTTACTGTGAATTATGAAATTGTGTAGTTCTAGTCCATGTTTCAGAGCTACTTTTCTTTTTTTTT
>CAUYQV010070556.1:0-18499 GCA_963574575.1 Galagoides demidoff
CTTTACGTCCTTCCTGTTCACATGGATGGAGCTGGAAAATGTTCTTCTTAGCAAAGTATCACAAGAATGGAAGAAAAAGTATCCAATGTACACACCCCTATCATGAAACTAATTTATACCTTTTATATGAAAGCTATAACCTAATAACAGCCTAAGAATATGGGGAGAGGGGAGGGGAAGGGGGGGGAAGAATGGGTGGAGGGAGAGGGATTGGAGGGATCACTTCTGAGGTTTATCCTACAAGGGTACAAGTGAATCTTTCTAAGAGTAGAATGTGAACGTTTTAAAATAATAACATAGGCTTGGCGCCTGTGGCTCAAGTGGCTAAGGCGCCAGCCACATACACCTAAGATGGGGGGTTCGAATCCAGCCCGGACCTGCCAAACAACAATGACAGCTGCAACCAAAAAAAAAAAATAGCCAGGCATTGTGGCAGGCACCTGTGGTCCCAGCTACTTGGGAGGCTGAGGCAGGAGACTCGCTTGAGCCCAGGAGTTGGAGGTTGCTGTGAGCTGTGATGCCACAGCACTCTACCCAGGGCACCAGCTTGAGGCTCTGTCTCAAATAAATAGATAAATAAATAAATAAAAATAAAATAATAACATAAGAAAATGACATGAAGGCTATGTTAACCAGTTTGATGGAAGTGTCTCAGATTGTGTGTGAAAACCCCACACTGTACCCTAGAAGTGCATTAATGTAAATAGTTACCATTCAATAAAAAAAAACCCTATAGAATGTAGAAAAGCAGTGCTAAAGGGGAAATATATTGCTATACATGCTTACATCAAAAAACAATAAAGACACCTACAGTGCATCTTATAAGGGTACATGTGAAATTTACTAGGTGTAGAATATAAATGTCTTAACACAATAACTAAGAAAATGCCGTGAAGGCTATGTTAATCAGTCTGATGAAAACATTTCAAATTATATATAAAACCAGCACATTGTACTCCATGATTGCATTAATGTACACAGCTATGATTAATTAAAAGAAAAACAAGAAAGAGGCTCGGCACCTATAGCACAGTGGTTAAGGTGCCAGGCACATACACCAAGGCTGGGCCTTGGCCTGGGCCTGCTAAAACAACAATGACAACTGCAATAAAAAATAGCTGGGCATTGTAGCAGGCACCTGTAGTACCAGCTACTTGGGAGGCTGAGGCAAGAGAATTGTTTAAGCCCAAGAGTTTGAGGTTGCTATGAGCTGTGACGCCACCGCACTCTACCGAGGGTGACATATTGAGACTGTGTCTCAAAAAAAAAAAAAAAGAAGAAGAAAAGAAAAACCAAGAAAGATATCAAGTTCACAATCTAATGTTACAATGTAAGTAAATTGAGAAAAAAAACTAAACCTAAAGCTCACAGAGAAGGAAGGAAATAATAAAGATTAGAGCAGAGATAATGAAATAAAGGAAAACAATAGAGAAAGTCAGGAAAACCATTAAGTTGTTTCCTTGAAAAGATCAACAAACTTGATGAACATATAGCTATATGTACTAAGAAAAAAAAAGATAAGACTCAAATTACTAAAATTGGAAATGAAAGTGACAATATTACTACCAACTCTACAGAAATAAAAAGGATTAAAAGAGAGTACTATACAGAACTGGGTAATTAGTGCCTGTGGTCCCAACTACTCAGGAGGCTGAAGCAGAAGGATCCCAAGAGGACAGGAGTTCAAGCCTGCAGTGAACTATGATAGTGCCAATGCAATTCAACTTGGGTGAATTGCGGAGAGAGAACCTATTTATAAAAATTTATATATTTTAAAAGTACTATGAGCAATTGTATGCCACTAAATTGGATGAACTAGATGAAATAAATACATTTTTAGAAATGCAAAACCTACCAAGACATAATTACACAAAAATAGAACAGAGCTGGGCATGTTGGCTCATGCCTGTAATTCTAGCACTCTGGGAGGCTGAAGTGGGTGGATTGCCTGAGCTCAGGAGTTCAAGATCAGCCTTGAGGCAGAGAGAGAATCTTTAAAAATAGCTGAGTTGTGGCTCAGCGCCTACCACATACACCAGACCTGGCAGGTTTGAATCCAGCCCAGGCCTGCCAAACAACAATGACAATTACAACCAAAAAATAACTGGGTGCTGTGGCAGGTGCCTGTAGTTTCAGCTACTTGGGAGGTTAAGGCAAGAAAATCACTTAAGCCCAGGAATTGGAGGTTGCTGTGAGCCATGATGCCATGACACTCTACCCAGGGTCACAGCTTGAGGCTGTGCCTCAAAAAAAAAAAAATAGCTGGGTCATGGTGGGCACATGTAATCCCAGCTATTCAGGAGGATGAGGGAAGAAGATCGCTTGAGCCCAAGAGTTTGAGGTTGCTGTGAGCTATAATGCCATGGCACTCTACTGAGGGCCAAAAAGTGAGACTCAGTAAAGGAAGAAAAGAAAGTGAGAGAGAGAGAGAGAGAGAAAGAAAAGAAAATCTGAATTAGATATATAACTACTAAAGAGATTGAGTCAGTTGTAAAAAAAACTCCCAACAAAGAAAAGCCCTTAACCTAATGGCTTCACTGATGATTCTGCCAAAAATGTGAAGAATTAACTAATATCAATCTTTCTCAAACTTTTCCAAACAACTTAAGAGGAAGAAAACTTTCTAACTCATTATGTAAGTCTTGCATTATCCTGATACCAAAACCAAAAACACTAAGGGGGAAAGAACCCTGTGGACCAATATCCCTTTTGAACACTGATGGAAAAATCCCCAATAAAAACCCTGAATTCAGCATATTAAAAGGAGTATATACTATGACCAAGAGGGATTTATTCCTGGAATGCAAGGATGGTTCCACATACAGAAATGAATCAATATAACAGGCCATATTAGCAGAATTATGGAATAAAAAACATAAACATCTTAATTGATGCAGAACAACCATCTGACAAAATTCAATATCCTTTTTTTTTTTTTTTGGCCAGGGCTGGGTTTGAACCTGCCACCTCTGGCATATGGGGCTGGTGCCCTACCCTTTTGAGCCACACTCACCACCCTCAACATCCTTTTTTTCTTTCTTTCTTTCTTTTTTTTTTTTTTTTGTTTGTGACGGAGTCTCACTATGTTGCCTTCAGTAGAGTACTATGGCGTCACAGCTCACAACAACCTCAAACTCTTGGGCTTAAACAATTCTCTTGCCTCAGCCTCCCAAGTAGCTGGGACTACAGACACCCGCCACAACATCTGGCTATTTTTTTGTTGCAGTTATTGTTCAGCTGGCCCTGGCTGGGCTCGAACCTGCCAGCCTTGATGCATGTGGCCAACATGTAATCTCTAGGCTACCGGCTCCAAGACTCAACATTCTTTCATGATAAAAAAAAACTGAACAAACTAGAAAACCATCTCAACATAACAAAAGCCATATATTAAAAACACTAGTAAACATCACACTCCATGGTGAAAGACTGGAAAGTTTTTTTTCTAGGAAAGACAGGGCTTCCTGCTCTTGCTACTTCTATTCAACACAGCACTAGAAGTTCTGTCTAAAGCAATTATGCAATAAAAAGTAATAAGAGAAATTCAAATTGGAAAGGAAGAATTAAAATTATCTTTGTTAACAGGATGATAAAATCTTACATGTAGAAAAATCTGGGCGGCGCCTGTGGCTCAAAGGAGTAAGCGTCTGGCCCCATATGCTGGAGGAGGCAGTTTCAAACCCAGCCCCAGTCATAAACTGCAAAAAAAAAAAAAAAGGTTTGACAATTCCACAAAACCTATAGTCCCAGCTACTCAGGAGGCTGACACAAGAGAATCACTTGAGCCTCAGAGACTGAGGTTGTCATGAGCTATAATGCCATAGCACCCTACCCTGGGGTGACAGTGAGTCTCTCTCTCTCTCTCTCTCTCTCTCTCTCTCTCTCTCTCGCTCTCAAAAAAAAAAAAAACACATTAGATGAATTAGAACCATTAAATGAATTCAGCGAAGTGGAGGGATTCAAAGTCAACAATATGGTTGCATTTTTTATATACTAACAATGAATAATCTGAACAAAAAAAGCAATTCCACTTTCAATAGTACAAAAAAGAATAAAATACTTAGGAATTAACTTATCCAAGGAAGTGAAAGATTTGTACAGTGAAAATTACCAAACATTGCTGAAATAAATTTAAAAATATGTAAATAAGTGGAAACATATCCTGTAGTCATGAATTAGAAGACTCTGGGTTTTTTTTTTGTTTTGGGGGGGTTTTTTTGCAGTTTTTGGCCAGGGCTGGATATGAACCCACCACCTCTGGCATATGGGGTCAGCACCCTACTCCTTTGAGCCACAGGCACTGCCCAAGACTTACAATTGTTAAGATGTGAATACCCAAAGTGACCTACAAATTCAGTGCAAATTCAATTGTAATTAACATTTTTCACAAAAATAGAAACATCCAATCCTAAAATTCATGGAATTTCAAGGGACTCCAAATAGCCAAAAACATCTTGAAAAAGAACGGCAGATCTGGAAAGAACACTCACACTTCCCAATATCAGAACTTACTACAAAGCTGCAGTAATCAAAACAGTAAGGTACTGGCATAAAGAGATCATATAACCAGTGGACTAGAAGAGAGAGCACAGATATAAACTCTTGCATATGTGGTCAAGTGATTTTTGACATGGATACCAATGCCATACAAGGGGAAAAGGACAGCCTTTTCAAAAAATGGTGGTGGTTGTGGTGGAATTGGACATCTTCATGCCAAAGAATGAAGTTAGACTCTTATTTAATACCATATACAAAAAAAAATAAGAGTATAAGTTTGTGTAATCATAAGAAAACACAAAGACATCAGGTCTTCGATGAAGTTTTAGTAGAGACAAGGATCCAAAAGGATGGTGCTTACACAACTTTGTATCTCCAGAACTTGCCAAAAGGCCAGTCATCACTGATTAGGGGCCAGAGAAAAAATGAAATAAAGCAGTTTGAAAAGACATAGAAAAAGCTGAAGAAATCCTTATCAAAGGTTTGAAATAATGCCCCAGGGCAAAGTTTATCCAAGGGACACTAGTCCAAGAATACTTTCTGAATTATACAGCCTCTGGAGCTGGTTATGGAACAGACTTCCTGGTGCTTAGTTGATGATTTGTCTGGTCAATTCTGATAACAAATGAGACTCTAGGATACTAATTAGTTACAAGACCCCTGAACAGCTGACGTCCCCAACTTCTGGTTACTGTTAGAAATCAGAGATTGAGTAAGTTTGTCATGTCCTTATGCATCCAGGGCTATACCCTTGACCTTTCTGTGTAGACTTTTCCTAGTATAGACAAACAACATTCAAAATACCAGACAACAGACCATAGGGACATGTGTAGGAAGACAGAAAACAATTTCACCAAGGATAAAACAAAAATCGGATCCAAGGCTGGAAATAGTGGCTCACACTGGAAGGCTGAGGCAGGAGGATTGCTTGAGCTCAGGAGTTTAAGACCAGATGAGCAAGAACAAGACCCTGTCTCTATTAAAAAAAGAAGAAGAAAAAGAAAGAAAAGAAAAAGAAAAAGAAAAAAGAAAAACTAGCCAGGCACAGTGACACATGCCTATAGGCCCAGCTACTCAGGAGACTGGGGCAAGAAAATCTCTTGAGCCCAGAAGTTTGAGGTTGCAGTGAACTATGATGATTCCATTGCACTCTAGCTGGGGTGACAAAGTGAGACTCTGTCTCAAAAAAAATTTCAAAATTGAGCAGTGCCTGTGCCTCAGTGGGTAAGGCGCCGGCCCCATATACCGAGGGTTGTATATATACAATTATAGCTCACTGCTACTTTCAACTCCTGGGTTCAAGGGACCCTCCTATCTTAGTCTCCCAGGTAGCTTGAACCCAAGGGTGGTAGGTTCAAACCCAGCCCCGGCCAAACTGCAACAGAAAAATAGCTGGACGATGTAGCAGGCGCCTGTAGTCCCAGCTAATCAGGAGGCTGAGGCAAGAGAATTGCCTAAGCCCAAGGAGTTGGAGGTTGCTGTGAGTTGTGATGCCACGGTACTCTACCAAGGGTTAATAAGTGAAATAAGTTAAAAAGTAAAAAAATTTGAAAAAAAATTTTTTAAAGATAAACCCAATGTTTAAGAGTTTCAATAAATTGACCAGAGCTCAATTCACTGAGAACTTACCTCCCACTCATCGGTAGAATGGCACCTCAGGTACACAAGGGATTTTAGATGTGAATACAGTTACTAGAGTCAAGGATCTCAGGCTAAGGCAGTGAGGCCTTCAGTTGAATCTCTGTGGATCCTCCATTTCTAACAAAGCCCTCCAGCCAAAGACCACCAGGAAGCACCTGTAGTTGAATGATGAAGACTGAACACCTTGGGGAACCATGGAAATCTCAGCATGTGTATGTTAGGAAGGACTTATCACAAGATTTGGGTGTGTGTTAGGTGATTTCCTAAGAGGGTTCAAAAATGGAAGATTTGCTATTGGTTGGATGCTGTCAGGGAAGTGGAGATAATTCCTTTGGTCACCTTAATATTTATTTAGTTAGTTAATTATTTTTAATGACAAGGTCTCACTCTGTTGCCCAAGTTGAGTGCAGTAGCACAATTATAGCTCACTGCTACTTTCAACTCCTGGGTTCAAGGGATCCTCCTATCTCAGCCTCCCAAGTAGCTAGAATTACAGGCACAGGTGACCACATCCAGCTGATTTTGTTGTTGCTGTTTTATTTTATTATTTTTGTTTTGAGACAAGGTCTCACTCAATTGTCCTGGGGTTGAGTGCTGTGGCCTTCATTCACAGCAACCTCAAACTCCTGGGCTCAAGGGATCCTCTTGTCTCAGCCTTCTGAGTAGCTGGGACTACAGGTGCCACCACAACGCCTGGCTAGTTTTTCTATTTTTAGTAGAGACAGGGTCTTGCTATTGCTCAGGCTGATCTCAAACTCCTGAGCTCAGGCAATCTACCCACCTTGGCCTCTCAGAGTGCTAGGATTACAAACATCAGCCACATTTGGTATAATAATTCTTATCTAGACAATGGGAGGAATGAAACAGGGATAAAGAGTTACTTGGTAAAGCAGGAATCACTTACACTATGGAAGATGGCGTTGCATTTGGTCATTTTTGTGATTTGGATAATGTTCATACTTTTGTGTTGACACATGATTATGGAATGGTCTTTTTCTTGTTCCATCAGTCAAAGAATGACCTTGTCTGTTGTTGGTGTTTTGTGAAACTGTTTTTTTTTTTTTTTTTTGGCCGGGGCTGGGTTTGAACCCATCACCTCTAGTATATGGGACTGGCACTCTACCCTTTTGAGCCACAGGCACTGCTCTGTGAAACTGTTAATTGCTTAACAGGACAACACAACAGCCTCCCTGTTGGTGCCAGGCCAGTTCATAGCAACACCAAGCCTTCTGTAGGGAGAGTATAAACCAGCTCCCAGCTGTCAGGAGTTGCTTTTCTCTTTTTCATTGCTGCACTTGAAAAACCAGAATCTGCAACCCATTTGGTAGAATGGGAGCCTTTCAGGTCACCACAGGCACATTGCTCCCCAATAAATACCTCAAAATTGTCCTACTTTACTGTTTACCCTCCTACTTGTCCCCTGCAGGCAATTAAATTTGCACCCTTCACTCACCAGAAAAGGAACCAAGACCAGAGAGGTCACTTGTCTAGGAGCTCCTGTTATAAAGCTAGCACTTTAAAAATTTCAGATTAATGTGAAGGTAAAAACAATTAGGTTAAGGAGTTTGCATGTGTTAGGTAGAGTCCCTGTTGTAGTTGGGTCCTGCACCCAGGAGATGTGCCATATTATGGCACTGTCTTTTGAGAAAAGAAAGCCTTTATTGCAGGGCCAACAGCAAGGAGACAGGAGACAGGCTCAAATCTGTCTCCCCAGTTTGAGGTCTGGAACAAGTTTATGGGTTTGGAGTACCAGGGGAAAGGTTTAGAAATGTTGGCTTGTCAGGGTCTGACTGGAGGGCTTCACATTTAGCCATTTGCAGTAAGGCACGTTGAGGCAGATCTTAGTCCCAAATGTTCTGGGGTAACTGATGCCTGACTTGTAAAAGAGTTCTGGTGTTTAGGTTCTGGTAATGTCTTGCTTGGTCTTCTTGATTCCAAGGGGAAGAATCATTGGTTCTGGGTGTTTGATAAAGGTCAAGGTTTTTCTATTGCATATACCCAGGCTACAAGACTTGCAGCTTTTGACTCTTATACCTACAAAGTAATGACATTTTGTTAGAGAGTAGACTTAGTTTGGGCTGGTCCCAGTTTTAGTCCCAGTGAACTGGTGGAGTTAAAATTAAAACTGACTCTGTGGGGCAGTGCCTGTGGCTCAGTAGGTAGGGCGCTGGCCCCATATACCAAGGGTGATGGGTTCAAACCCGCCCCGGCCAAATGGCAACAAAAAAATAGCTGGGCATTGTGGTGGGTGCCTGCAGTCCCAGCTACTCGGAAGGCTGAGGCAAGAGAATCACCTAAGCTCAGGAGTGGGAGGTTGCTGTGAGCTGTATGACGCCATTGCACTCTATGGAGGGCAATAAAGTCTCTACAAACAAACAAATAAAAAAAAAACAACTGACTCTGTGTTTGGTTTTCCTCTGCAGCAACTTGCTCCCCACAGCCAGTTAGATATTAAAGGTAGATTCTTTTTTTTTTTTTGAGACAGAGTCTCAAGCTATCCCCCTGGGTAGAGTGGCATGGCATTACAGTTCATAGCAACCTCCAACTCTTGGGCTCAAGCAAGTCTCCTGCCTCAGCCTCCCAAGTTGCTGGGACTACAGGCGCCCGCCACAATGCCCGGCCATTTTTTGGTTGCAGCCATCATTGTTGTTTGGCGGGCTCGGGCTGGGGATTTGAACCGGCTACCTTAGGTGTATGTGGCTGGCGCCTTAGCCGCTTGAGCCACAGGCGCCCAGCCTAAAGGTAGATTCTTAAATCTCTGATGTATCAGCCTCTGGATGCAAATCAGGTCAGATAAAAACATTTATTTGTCAGGTGCAGTAGCTTGTGCCTATAATCCCAGCACTTTGGGAAGCTCAAACAGAAAGACTGTGTGAAGCCAGAAGTTCAAGACCAGCCTGGGCAACACAGCAAGACCCCCATCTCCATAAAAAAAGTATTTAAAAAAATTAGCCTGGGTGGTGCCTGTGGCTCAAAGGAGTAGGGCGCCAGCCCCATATGCTGGAGGTGGCGGGTTCAAATCCAGCCCTGGCCAAAAACTGCAAAAAAAATTAGTCTGGCCTAGTGGCTTGCAAATGTAGTCCTAGTGACTCAGGAGGTTCAGGCAGGAGGATCACTTCACCCCAGGACTGAGGATTACAGTGAGCTATGATCCAGCCACTGCACTCCACTGTCTAAAACCCAAAAAAACCCACTTCCTACTAAATGTCTTTCAACAATGGGTTCCTATCTCATTTCTTCTTTCTTTCGGGTGGGTGTTAGGTCTCAAGACATTAGGTGGGATCCTAAGACCTTTGCTCCAGCCACCCCTGACATTCTTTCTGCTCTTCAAATTCACCAAACGTGTTCCTGCCGGATCTTTGTAACTGCCCTTCCTTCTGCCTGAAACTCTATTCCTTCTATCACTACATGGCTGCTTCTTTTTCGATCTCCTCACAAAGGCCTTCCGTTTTTGGCGTCCCCTCTGCTAAGCCACCCCAGATAGGCCTCCTTTAAGAGGTTCCCTTGGTTCTTTGTTCCAGGTCTTGTCACAGTCTCTCAAGTGCATCCGGCTGGGAAGCGAAAAATCCTGCCAGATACTCTGCCCGTCCCTGGGCTCAGTTTTCCCTTTACAGCTACGAAGCGCTCTAGCAGCCGAGACCCAATCACCGGAGGGACTTCGCTTTCCACATCAGTCAAAGGACCAGGTGCGTCCTCGATCTAGCCTCCAAATGCGTAAGGAGACTGCATCTCGCTCTGCAGGCGATTCCAAACCGCACGCGAGCGCTCCACCAAGCCGCAAGACTACAGCTTAAGCTCCGCGCTCGCGGTTCCGCCCCCATTGGGGGCGGAGCCTAGATGCGCCTGCGCAGTTGCCTGGAGCCGGCTTCCGGGTAGGGCGAGCGCGATGAGGTGGAGGGCCAGTTCTTCTGAGTAGCGGCGGCGAGTGGGCGTGTACAGGGAGGGATCTAGCCCTAGGGCAGAGATCCAGGAGTCTTTGGGAGAGGGTCGGAGGGTGCAGAGAGCCTGGGATAACCTCCTGCCGCCACCATCTGTTATGTCGGCCGAGGCCTCCGGCCCGGCAGCAGCCGTGGCCCCGTCCCTGGAAGTCCCTAACCCCTCTTGTCTCGACCCTGGCTCCACCGCCTATGGACTCAAGCCGCTGACCCCGAATAGCAAATATGTGAAGCTGAACGTGGGCGGCTCGCTGCACTATACCACGCTGCGCACCCTCACGGGACAGGACACCATGCTCAAGGCCATGTTCAGCGGCCGTGTGGAGGTGCTTACCGACGCCGGAGGTACGTGCGCCGCTTCACTTGAGCCCTCATCCCCTAGATCTTCAACTCTCTTTGCCCCGTCTTTCATCGCCCATACTTCATGCCCCTTCGCTTGTCTGACTACTGTCCAGTCAACTCATTCACACCTTCTCTTCATCCCCCCGTATATCCCATCTCTCCTTTCTCATTCGTAATCTCCACCCCCCCTTTCTTTACCCACTTCGATAGCCAACATCAACAGAACCCTAACTCTGCCAGGCGCAGTGGTAAGTGATTCAGTATGTCACTTCATACTCGTCTTTACCAATTTTCCTACCTTTCACCTCTCAGCTCAAAAGATTTGGGAACCAACCCTGCTGCTAGCAGCACCTTCCTGGCAACCTTCATCAGTTTCTTCCAAATGCCAAGCCTTGTATTCACCTTTCAGATCTGCTGACAACCAGCTTGGAAAGCAAGGAGATCTTGTCTGTTTCTTTGTTCCCCTAAGATAGGTTCCCTGCGCACTCTAGGAATCCATTTGTAAATGCAGATTGTAAAAGGAGAAGGCTGCTTTGGGTTTGCCAGGGACAAGAGAGTGGAGGGTGAACAGTTCTCCTTGGCAGGTGAACCTTACCTCCTTGGAGTGTTGCATTCAAGTTTGGGCCCCACATGCTCGGTGGAGACCTTAAGGCAGGGGTCCTAAAACTTTTTAAACAGGGGGCCAGTTCACTGTCCCTCAAACCTTTGGAGAGCCGGACTGCGGGCCCCGAGACTAGTCGGCTACTAAGCAGGACAGGCAGCAGCGGCAAAAACACCGGCGAGCGGGATAAATGTCCTAGGCGGGCTGCATGTACCCCGGGGCTGTAGTTTGAGGACGCCTGACTTAAAGTTTGGGGGGGGTGTTGGCGGGGGGTAGTGGTTAGAGGATGTTAATAAGGATTACCATAGCAGGAAAATAAAAATTTGGGAGATAGAGCTCAGCCTTCAAATATCAAAGCTGAACTTATTTATTCAATAAGTGTTTGCAAAAGAATCTTATTGAATAAACGAATATGGTGCGGTTACTTAGGTAAATAGATCTGACAAAATTAGCTTTATAAAGTTTCCTTTTCTGGGGGAAGGTGGGAGTAGGGAAGACCAATAAGCAATTAAGGAGACAAAATATATGCAATTGTAGATAGTAGTAAGTTCTGTGAAGAATATAAAGATTAACACCGGGCAGAGTGGCTCATATCTATAATCCTAGCACTCTGGGAGGCCAAGGTGAGAGGATTGCCTGAGCTCAGGAGTTCAAGACCAGCCTGAGGAAGAGGAAGACCTTGTCTACAAAAAGAGAAAAAATAGCTGAGCATGATAGTATGCACCTGTAGTCCCAGCTACTTGGGAGGCTGAGGCAGGAGGCTTGAGCCCAGGAGTTTGAGGTTGCAGTGAGCTATGATGACACCACTGCATTCTAGTTCTGGTACAGGACTCAAAAAAAAAAAAAATATATATATATATATATACACATATGTATGCATATAAAAAGGGTAAAATGTCAGTGAACTGGAGGGTGGGAGTAGATAATTTAATTAAATAGTATGGTCAGAATTAACACCAGTGGTTAGAGGTTTATTGATAAGGTAATTCCATAAGAACATTGTCATGGGCTGGGAAGGGTGGCTCATGCCTGTAATCCTAGCACTCTGGGAGGCTGAAAGTGGATTGCTTGAACTCAGGAGTCTGAGACCAACTTGAGCAATAGTGAGACCCCCAGATCTACTAAAAATAGAAAAAAATTACCTGAGCATTGTGGTGGGTGCCTGTAGCCCCAGGTACTCGGGAGGCTGAGGCAGGAGGATAGCTTGAATATAGGAGTTTGAAGTTGCTGTGAGATAGGCTGATACCACAGCACTCAACCCAAGGCAACAGAGTGAGACTCTGTTTTGTCTCAAAAAAAAAGAACTTTCTCATGGTGAGAGTCTTTTGACTGTAGAACCCATTTGGGAGGAAATTTTCTGTGGCTGAATATCTGTAAAAGCAGATCCAGGCACATCTCCAAACTCACTGATGTTTCTAAGATTTTCTTAGATATGGCAAAGGTTTGAGGCAGATCAGTATTCAGACTTGTGGCTTTGGAATCCTTTTTACACAAAAATATAGTCACTTCAGGGCCCCCAGCAGACCCATTCTTCCTCCTATCTCTTCCTACCCTACCAGGTTGGGTGCTGATTGACCGGAGCGGCCGTCACTTTGGTACAATCCTCAACTACCTGCGCGATGGGTCTGTGCCACTGCCTGAGAGTACCAGAGAACTGGGGGAGCTACTAGGTGAAGCACGTTACTACCTGGTACAGGGCCTGATTGAGGACTGCCAGCTGGCATTACAGGTGAGGGTCCTCCCCACCTCCAGAGTTCCTGTGTCTATGTTCCTGGGAGAATTGCCCAAGCAGATGTTAGGACAGAAAAAAGGAAATACGGGGTATAGTTTGGAGAGCCTGGCTCTTACCACCATTACCCCAGAAAATTTGGGGGTACTGTCCTGTTCATTCATGCTGACTCAGCAGGGCCCCTGCCACTTCATGCCAGGACCATTGCTGTGGTTGAATAATTGCTCTCAGCTTCTTTCTGTTCTGACCCAACCAGTCCAGCTGTTTGCACTACTGCCTGAGCAGTTGATTTTAAACACAACCCCAATCTATTCTCTCTCTTGTTCAGAAATACTATATAGCTCCTCATACCACTAGGGAAAAACATCTAAATTTAAATTGAAATATAATAAGCTCTGTGCTCTGGTCTTGTCTTAGGAGGCAGTGCTCCCTCATGCCTTTACCCCCACGGGCTTTCTAATTTGTTTTTTAAGCAATGAGATCCTTTCCTCAAATGAAATCTAATAGAAGCAGAGCTGCTTTCAGCAAAACAGCGTTGAGGGCCCAGGGCCCCAACTACTAGTTTCTACTTCTGTGGACCCCTTAGGTTCTAAGCAACAGAGCTTGGAAAGTACAGCCAGGACATAGGGGTTCCGAGTGACCTTGAGTGAGTCCATTCCTACCTCTGGTATTCTGCCCTCATGTTCTAAAAAACAGGGTACTGAGAAAAATAAGTACAATGTAGTGAGTTGGACATAAAGCCTTTTGTTGTTTTGTTTTTACAATGTTAAAATTGTCCTTTATTTTTTGATATAATAGTAATAAGAGATTATAAGAGTTTCTTTTTAAATACATTTTATGAATTAAAAAGTGGCAACTCTGAACAATTTTCTGTTATCTCAGAGAATACTTACTGTTTCTTAGAATCCAAAAATATAGAACTGCTTTGGACAGTATCCATGTTTTTCAAACTTTCTGATCACAGCCCACAGGGGGAAAAGACTTTTTAAAAAAAAATTTTTTAAGAGACAAAGCCTCACTCTGTCGGCCAAGCTAAATTGTATGGTCATAACTCACTGTAGCCTCAAACTCCTAGGCTCAAGTGATCCTCCTACTTCAGTCTCTTAAGTAGCTAGGACTAAAAATGCATTTTATACTCATATATATAATTAAAAATTTCATAAAGCCTCAGCACCTGTAGCTAAGCAGCTAGGGTGCCAGCCACATACACTGGAGCTGGTGGTTCGAATCCAGCCCAGGCCTGCCAAACAACGACAACCAAAACCAAAAAAAATATTGCCTCGGTGCCTGTGGCTCAAGTGGCTAAGGCGCCAGCCACATACACGTGAGGTGGCGGGTTCGAATCCAGCCCCGGCTGCCAAAAAATAGCCAGGCATTGTGGCAGGCACCAGTAATCCCAGCTACTAGGGAGGTGGAGGCAGGAAAATCTCTTGAGCCCAGGAGTTGGAGGTTTCTGTGAGCTGTGATGCCATGGTACTCTACCCAGGGTGACAGCTTGCGGCTCTGTCTCAAAAAAAAATAGCTGGACATTGTGGCAGGCACCTGTAGTCCCAGCTACTTGGGAGGCTGAGGCAGGAGAATTGCTTAAGCCTAAGTGTTAGAGGTTGCTGTGAGTTGTGATGCCACGGCACTCTACCAAGGGTGACAAAGTGAAACTCTATCTCAAAAAAAAAAAGTTTCATAAAATGATACTTTTAGCGAAATGTACTCTGATATGTTCTGGGTTTTTTCCTGTTTATTGTTGTTTGGCACCCATTAAACTTACTTTGTAACCCATTAGTGGGTTACTGCTTGCACTTTGGAAAACCTTTATTGAACTAGATCTTGGAAGTGCATTCCTGCTCTATAATTTTAAATTAGCTAATGTTATCACACACCATCTGTGTGTCAGCAGTGATTCTGGTCTCTGCTAGTGTATGCATCTTGCACCTTTGTTTGACATAAAAAGAAACACAAGGGAGCTTAGATGATACATCCAAGGTCAGAGAGCCAGTAAGCAGCAGAGCTCAGATTTAATCCCAGGTTATCTCACTCCCCAGTGCAGAACTTTTCTGTGTTCCTGCTCTTTCCTTTCCAGATCCACCTGAGATCATTCATTCCATCCCCACCCCGCACACTCCTCAATGTTTGACACTTAATCATCATTGGTCTTTGCAAATTTTTTCCTTTAATTTTTTTACCCCTTCATTCCCAATGCCCTGCTCTCTTCTCTTCCCCAGGGGATCCTGTCCAATTCTGATGTTTCGATACATATCCTTGTAGTGCGTTTGTACCCTTGAAAAGCTAAATCATTATTCATATATTATGCATTTAAATTTCCATAAATGGCATGGAGCTATGGATCATTTTCTTCACCACTCTTTCAAGATCTATTCATGCTTTTGCATGTACATCTAATTCTTTGCTTCTAACAGCTGCATGGCATGGTATTCATTTACTATATTTTATTTATACATTCCCCTGAGGTTGAAGACCTAGATTGCCACCTTCTTCTGGCCCCACAAAATGCCACCATGAGCTTACTTGCACATGTTCTCTTTGGTTCTATGCCACAGTTCCATGTGATTATAGCTGGGAGTAGAAATGTTAGATCACAGGACACATACATACTGAACTTTAGTAAATATTTTCACTTTGCTCTCCTGAATGGTTATAGTACTTTACACTCATGTTCAACAATGCATAAGAGATCCCATTTCTGCATGTGGTCAACAACACATAGCATCATCTAACTTTTTTATGTTGCCAATCTGATGAGTATAGAATCATCTCATTTGAATTTGCATGTCTCTGATTACTAATGAGGTTAAGCATCTTTTCATATATTCACTAGCTTTTTTGGTTTCCCCTTATATGAATTGCTTATTCATATTCTTTACCAAATTTGTTACTATTTCCTTTCTTTTTGTTGTTGCTTTGCAGGAGAACCTTGCATATTTTCATTTAGTTTCTAGGGAGAATTAAGCCCTACTGCATTAGGGCATATGTTATATATGGTTAGTCTAAGGTGATTTACATAATAAATTAACTTTTGCCCTAAGCATCTGGAATGGTACTTTTTACCTACCATACTTAGGAGAGTTCAAAAAATACTCATTATTTGTTGGTTTTGAGATTCAGATGAGGAACCCCAGTTAAGAAAGTCTGTCCTAGATAAGAATTTCTAGACTAAATATTGCCAGTATTTTCTCTTGGAATGTCACCTATCTGTGGCATCTGGTATTAAACAGAAATCTTTGCTTTTTTAAATTTATAAATAATCACTTATTTTTAAAGCAATATTAATGGTAGTATGAATTGTAGAAATTCAGGAAGCATTGATGACCAAAAAAATAAAAGCACCAAATATCCTTCAAGTCTTTGCCTGTGTGTGATATGTATGTATGTTTGCCAAAATCCAATCATGTAGGAACTGTTTTGTAATCTTTTATTGTTGTTGTTAATAATTGCCATTTTTCTATATCAATAAAATTTTATTTAATGTCCAGGGCATACACCAGTTTCTCCAGTTGTTCCAGAAATGTCTTTTATAGCTGGTTCATCTAGACCAGGATCCAGTCTAGATCCTTGTATTCCATCTGGTTGCTATGTTCTGTAAGTCTCTTTCAATCCAAAATGGTCCCTTTTTTGCTTGTGATACTGACTTTTTTTTTTTTAATATGGAAGTACTTTACTATGGGTTTATATTGCAAAATAAAATTGTCTTCCAGAAAATTAAAACATAAAACAACTCGGGAAGGGAATATGGTAGCTAATTATTTACAAACTGATTTAAAGACTAGACATTAAATCGGCAATACGTAAGAGATCCCATTATTGAAGGTTGTCCCATTATTTTCCTAAGTCTAATATCTCCTGCATGAACTTGTTATTAATACAAGTTTTCTTGTTAAAGTCTAGTTTGTGGGTTGGCGCCTGTGGCTCAAGCAGCTAAGGCACCAGCTATATACACCTGAGCTGAGTGGGTTTGAATCCAGCCCGGGCCCAACAAGCAACCATGATGGCTGCAACCAAAAAATAACTGGGCATTGTGGCGTGCACCTGTGGTTCCAGCTACTTGGGATGTGGAGGCAGGAGACTCGCTTGAGCCCAGGAGTTGAAGGTTGCTGTGAGCTGTAATGTCACAGCATTCTACCCAGGGGGACAGCTTGAGGCTCTGTCTCAAAAAAAAAAATAAAAATAAAAATAAAATAAAGTGTAATTTGTTCAGGCAAGATCACAACATAAATTTGCTTTATAAATTTGATTAAATATTATAAACATTTGAGAAAAATACATGTTTAATATTCTCAGCACTCAGAACACTGTATAGGCAGTGGTTTCTATCAAATTTTCTCTGGCAATTATTAAAAGTCTTTTTTTTTTTTTTGCAGTTTTTGGCCGGGGCTGGGTTTGAACCCACCACCTCCGGCATATGGGGCCAGTGCCCTACTCCTTTGAGCCACAGGTGCTGCCCTAAAAGTCCTTTTTTAATCTTTGTTTTTCTCCATGACATCCTACACCCAAACCCCAAAAAGATACTTGCTTCAGAAAAACTCTGAAACTACAGCAGCCAAAATGATATATTACTAAGGAAAAGCCCACTCATTGATAGATTCTAATTCATCATCTCAGCTATTTCGGACTAAGTATAGGTGTAAAAGCTCATAAGTGGCATTCTTTTATGCAAAATAATATATTGGGTTTTTAAAAACATAGTTGCTATAAATTCTTATGAGAAGTACATGGCACTTATAACAGGTTCTGATAGAATAGTAGGGTGAATTTCCCACTGCCCTCTCCCTTGTTAAATGCATTTCTTTTATTTATTTATTTTTATTTTTTTGCAGTTTTTGGCTGGGGCTGCGTTTGAACCTACCACCTCTGGTATATGGGGCTGGCACCCTACTCCTAGAGCCATAGGTGCTGCCCTTTTTCTTTTTTTTTTAAAGCAATAGTCTGACTTTGTTGCCCTAGGTAGAGTGCTGTAGCATCACAGCTCACAGCAACCTTCAGCTTTTGGGCTTAGGCAATTCTCTTGCCTCAGCCTCCTGAGTAGCTGGGACTACAAGCGCCTGCCACAATGCCCAGCTATTTTTTTGTTGCAGTTTGGCCAGGGCCGGGCTTGGGCCTGCCACCCTTGGTATATGGGGCTGGCACCCTACTCACTGGGCCACAGGTGCCGCCCTTGACTTTTTTTTATTGTTGCTGCATAACATGATGATAAATCTGGTGCTTATTTGAGAAAGAAGGTATTCTTTAGATGAGCTTGTGTTTGGAAGACTTAGGAAAAGGAATAAGAAGTCAACTAGTGGCACTTCCGGTATCCTTTTGTGGCCCTACCACAGAAAAGTTGGATACAGTAAGGAAGTTGGAGAAAAAGAGAAAGTTCCGGGGGAGAAGAAGAGAACTAGTAGTCATCAGCAAGAAAAGAGAAGAAGAAAGGTGATTTTTACTGTTTGTTTTTAAGGAAAAAAGTTTTTAATAGTATGAAAGTTAAAAGGTGGCTCGGCGCCTGTGGCTCAATCGGCTAAGGCGCCAGCCACGTACACCTAATGTGGCAGGTTCGAATCCCCAGCCCGGGCCTGCCAAACAACAATGACGGCTGCAACCAAAGAATGGCCGGGTGTTGTGGCAGCGCCTGTGGTCCCAGCTGCTTGGGAGGCGGAGGCAGGAGACTCGCTTGAGCCTAGGAGTTGGAGGTTGCTATGAGCTGTGATGCCATGGCACTCTACCCAGGGGGATAGCTTGAGGCTCCGTCTCAAAAAAAAAAAAAAA
>CAUYQV010070557.1:0-36324 GCA_963574575.1 Galagoides demidoff
TGGGCTGTCTTTTCACTTTCCTGTTAGTATCCTTTTGACATGCAATTTTTTTTAAATTTTGAAATCCAGCTTCTCAATCTTTTCTTTTGTTACAGTTGCCTTGGTACCATGTCTAAGAAATCATTGCCCAGTCTGAAGTCATAACAGTGTGCACCTGTGTTTCCTTCTAAGAGTTGTTTTTTTGGTTTTAGCTCGTACAATTACATGTTTTATTCATTTTGAGTTCATTTCTTTATATGATGTGAGGTAAGGGTTCAGCTTTATTCTTTTCAATTGACTATCCAGTATCCCAGCACCATTTGTTGAAAAAGTCTATTTTTTTCTCCATTAAATGATCTTGGAACTCTTGTCTAAGACCATTTATCAATAGAAAATGAAACAGGTTTATTTCCTGACTCTCTATTCTATTCCTTTGACTTATATGTCTGTTCTTACTATTGTGATTGCTGTAGCTTTGTAGCAATTTTTGAAACCCACACGTGTGAGTGCTCTGTCTTTGTTTTTCAATATTGCCTTGACTATTCAAAGTTTGACTCTTCCATTAACATATGAATTTTAAAGGTTTTTTCCTTCTATTTCTGCCATTTAAAAAAGGTAGGTACTGGATTGTATCTATAGACAAATTTTGAAAATATTGCTATTATATATATTTTTAAATGAAGTTTAAACAACACTACAACTACTAGCACAGATATCCATGATGAGATGATTCCCCTTTGAGCCCCATTAAGGAACTTTCGTATTTAGAAGTAACATGAGCTCTGATTAAGCACAGTGTCATCTGTCACTCTAAATTTTGGTGAGATACAACAGAATTTATTTGTGTGCTTTTCCTTAAACCTATGAAGTCTATGACATGTGAATAGTTTGTGTCTGTTTTCATGCTATTCTCTTATTTCTGTGTAACAATACCTCAACCGAGTGGGTGAAGCCTGAGTTAGAGTCTCCCCATACCAAGCTCTGCTGATGCCCGTGATGACCCAGTGCAGTGGTGAAGTTATGTTTTTCCAATTCTCAGGTCCTATGCATGGTCCTGTTATTTGAAACAAAATCTAAAAAGAAACCTCGACTAAACTGAATGGGGAGTGAAGTCAGACCACAGTGGTGGCTGTAGGGCTGCTTCCTGGCAGGGAACACGCGCGCAGATATGTCCTGGTTTTTGGCAGAGTGTCGGGAACAACCAGTGATTTTAGGCTGGAACAAGGGCTGGTTATTCTGTTTTTTTATAAGCAGCTGCCTTCAAGGTTCATTTTTTATAAAAAGGAGACAAAACTCAGTGATGTTTGCCACCCAGAATATGGAAATGAATCCAAATTGAGATTAATTTTCAAATATGTTTTCACAAACACTAACTGGAAATGAGATGGATTTGTTTGCACGTGAGGCTGGGCTTGGAAGGAATGTGAATTTGCCTCTTGCTGTTCAACTCATAAACACATTTTGCAGTGTATTCTCTAAGTTCCTTTATTCTTTTAACAGTTCCCCTGTGGTCTATAGAATAAACTTAGACGTGTTTAGTCGTAGGAGGTGAAATATAATATCTCACCAAGGACAACAGATCAGCATATTAACCTCTCCCAAATTATGAGACTTGTCCAGAGGAATATCGGCTTGGTAGGCAGCAAACACTATTCATCAACAGTATCTTAAACTCAAAGCATGAAACAGGTGGTCAGAGGACCAAGGCCAGGTGTGAAACTTAATTTTAGCTCCTGTGGACAGATTCACTGACCTCAGACAGTGGATTTAAAATCACCTGTCTAATGTATTTTAACTTTTTTGTGTCCAAGTTCTGTAGTTAAATGCTTGTCTGATAATTGTATTGTTTTATTTCAGATGAATATGAGGGTACAAATGTTTGGATTACACTGTTCTCATGTCTAAAGTAAAGTTCAAGTTGTAGTTGAGCCCGTCTCCTGAACACCCTTACACTGTGCACATTAGGTGAGATCCGCCCATCACCCTCCCTCCTCTCACCTCTCCTCTTCGTCTTCTTCTCTCCCTTCCCTGGACTACACCTAAGTTTTTCTTTCATGTGGGCGTGTAGTTGTTTATATATTGGTTTCATGTTAGTATTGAGTGTCATGTGTTCATCCTTTTGTAATTATTATTCATTTACACGTGCTTATCAAATCCAGAGTTAAATCTCATTTCTTTGAAACAGCACTTGGCAGCTTCTATACTGTCTTGTACCTGTCTCTGTGTCTTTGCTCTTACTTTGAGCAGCATTTAGATGCGTCTATCCCGAGAGCAGATATGGGGTGTGGGTGTATGTCTTCAGCATGCTCTATGGCCTTGAACCTGATGGAGCTGCTCGTTAGGCCACTGGAGGCCCCTGATGTGCTCGTCTTAGAGAAGGGAAGAGGTGCAGCTGTGGGTTTCGTGCCTCCCGGGCGGCAGCCGGAGCCAGCCTGGCCTTGGCAGACCACTCACATCTTCTCTGTCAGAGGCTGTAATAGTGAAATGATGCACGAGGTTACTGCAAGTTCCTTTTGAAGTTCTGCCAAGTTATGAAGGAACTTCCTGGGGCATAAGCAGCAGAGAGCTGGGAGTGGAAACGAGAGGCTGCCGTGTTAATATGGTGATTCTTACTGGCATTGCATAGGCTTGATTTAGGGAACTCTAGGAGCAAAGGAGTCCTGTGAGGGAGGGGTTGGGAGACAGATTACGGTTTGAAATGTTAAATTAATTGCCCCTTTTTCAAAAACCTGCCTTTATTTTATTGATGACTACTGAGCCCTGAAAGAATTAAAATAGGTTTCCTCTCAAATGATAGTCTATGTAATAGAGCACGAAGCTGCTACACGTTCTTTGTGATGTGGCAGATGCGATTAAAAAAGTATCCTGTTATCGAGCTGCACTGCAGAGCACTAGTCACTCATAATGTGGCCTTTCTTCATTACAGTAAGTCTTTTTTCTTTCCTAATGACAATAATCCAATAACATACGTTCCTTGCTATTTACAAGTTTGCAGTGATGCCAGTGAAGTTACCTAAATTTTTTCTATATAAAACTTTGTTAGTACTGATCATTTTTGATTAGTTATACTTTTCTAATATCAAATAACTTTTGTCAAATAAAAAGAAAACTATGTTTACTTTTGACACTGAGATCACTAGGTATACAGCTTTGTTCTGAGTCATCACTCTTAAATTGTGTGGGAGTCCTAGAGGGTTTGGAAGACACAGAGGGTGCCACAAAACGTATACACGTTTTAAGAAAGGAGGAAACTGTATTAAAATTATAACACACACACACACGCGTATATGAGATAAATGTACGTATGTATGTATGTATGTATGGAACATGCCCCGGCACGTTGAAATAAGATTACCACGTCCCCTGTGTTAGAATGACCTTCAGATTCCTGAGGGGTTCTCTACCTTTGATTCCATTTACCAGGATGTAACTGGAATAGTAAATTCATGTAGAACTCTGGGTGCCAGTGGCCGAGGGAAGGAGGGAATGTGGAGTTCATGTTTGATGGGTACAGAGTTTGGGTTTGGGAAGATACAAAGTTCATTTGAGAGGATGGATGTGGTGATCGTGCTTGAGGCCATTGAACTTTACACTTAAAATGGTTAAGATAGTAAGTTTTATGTTATATATATATATAGCATAACTTAGAATAGCATAGAAAATATACATATATGATGCCTGTAAAGTTCATGTGCAATCTAAATACTTGTAACTTGTTTTATATATATAGGATGGCCATAAAGTTTGTTACAACTATTTAAATTGCACACAAACTTTATGGCCACCGTGTACTTCACCTCAGTAAAAAGTGTATGTGTGTGTATATTTATCATTTGCCGTTGTGAATAACATGAGATTTTAGAATTAATCAAGGACGTAGGGTCTTCAATAAGTATTTATTAAATGCCTACCATGTTCCAGATTCTGTGCTTGGTGCCAGATATGCCACAGGGATAGGGCACAACCTTTCTTACTCGCGTGACTTAGAACAGTGTAGAATTCTCTGGGGAGACGCTGGATAAACAGAGTGGAGAAGGAGGCTGCGCTCTCTAGGGCTGAAGTTGCTGGCCATGTCTCATGGCATTAGCTAAGCTTGTTTGGCAGCCGCTCTTATTCCTGCCAGCACTCACTGAAGATTATCAGTGAAGTAAGGAAGCTAGTTTTCAGCTGGTTCAGTCATATCATTTTATAGGCTCAGCGGAACTAAGAAAGTATGTCATATGCTCAAGGTCAGGTGTACAGTGAGTAAGACTAAATCCCCGATCCTTCTCTGCTGTGGTGTCCACTGTCCAGTGCTGCCAAGTTAAACAAAAGTGAGTTCATGGAGCAATTTTTTCAGCATCAGCATCTTTTCATTGAAAATGTCATAGATGGAAGAAGTGTCCCCATTTTAGCATTTATGACTCAGTAATAAGGTGTTTCCCAAGCCCAAAGACTCAACATCTTTGAACATGTAAGTCAGTGCTAAGGCATTTAAGAGGAAATTAAATACCAGCCACGTCATGCATTTTGCGGGACCTCTGTGTTATACTGGTATTCTCTGTTCTCTTAGAAAGCAGGTGCCAATATGGGGAGCAGGCCAGCAAACACGCTTCCTCACATGATTACTGCAGTTAGAGTTACAAGCAGACGTTCCTCTGACATCCTGAGGTTGTGCTCTGCAGGCAGGTCTGAAGGGATCAGCCCTTCAGTGCAGGGCTTAGTTCTGTGGATGTTAATGACTGGGGCGGCCGTTAGCTGATGGCGTGCTGGTGATTGTCGCTGCCAGCTGCTGAATCACACACATCTTGTGGTCGTCCCTCACACCGGAAGATTGTGTGCATATTTTTTCTGACTTTATATTGTTACTGTGTTCTCTTCTTGATCACAGACTTAGCTTTTTCTTTTTTTCCCGTAAGTTTCACTTGGTCCTCAAAATAACCCACAACAGACAAAGCGAATAGCCTTTCCCTTTATTCTCCTCCTGAATTGGACTTCCCAGGCAATCTAACCTCATGTCCACAATGCTGACTGCATATTTTTGCTGTTTCCATCTAGCTGCAATCCCCCTTCTCAACCTTGTTCTACTGAGATGCTGTTTGATTCTTTTTTTTTTTTTTTTTTTGAGACGGAGCCTCAAGCTATCCCCCTGGGTAGAGTGCCATGGCATAACGGCTCACAGCAACCTCCAACTCCTGGGCTCAAGCGAGTCTCCTGCCTCCGCCTCCCAAGTAGCTGGGACCACAGGCGCCCACCATAACGCCCGGCCATTTTTTGGTTGCAGCCATCATTGTTGTCTGGCGGGCTCAGGCTGGGGATTTGAATCCGCCACCTTAGGTGTATGTGGCTGGCGCCTTAGCCGATTGAGCCACAGGCGCCGAGCCTATGCTGTTTGATTCTTAATGTCACCTTCCCCTTTAAATCCTTGATGAACACAAACTGTCCTCTGTTCCTGTAGTTTGTGCAATACAGGCGTCTAGTGTTGCTTTGCTGTGTACGTGTCACTCGCTGATTATAAGCTTTATGAGAGTGTGTATCAAATCTCATGTGCATTAATGTCTGGAAGCAAATCCTTATGTTATAAGGTATATATTCCAAATACCTATATCAAGGAATATTTCAGAGCAGTTGTTCTCAAAGTGTGGTCCTGGACCAGCAGTATCTGGTGCTCCCAGAAACTGGTTAGAAATGCACATCTGGTCCCATCCTGAATCAGCAGGGCTGGGTGGTACACAGTGCTCTATGTTTTAACAAGCCGTCGAGTGGCTCTGACACAGCTAAACTTTGAGGATTACTGAGTTAGAGAATATAATCAACTTAACAAAGAGGTTAATAAGTAGGTGGGGATGCACTCTAGCACCCCAGTAAGCCGATTAGATATAATATTATCTTCTGATATAAGCTGTCTGCCTAATGGCAAAGGTGAGGACCTAGAGGAATGGATGCATTTGATTAATTCATAGAATACAACAGCTCCCATTCACAGGGATAAAATGTACATATGTACCATATATGGTGAATGGTCATGGATAAAAAGACGAATGACTTCTATTGATTAAATTATACATATCAAAACCATTTTTTAGTTAGCAAAAGGATAGATGGAAAGGAAGTTCCTAAACTATTGGTCAGCATATGAATGAATGAAACATTTTACATTACCATATGTAGTCATTTCTAAGTTAGCACCATACTCTTATAGATTCACACGAGCACATTGTGGACAGGGGCACTTATGCTCATCACTCAGTATCCCTGAGTACTGCGTGTGTATAGAGGGAGAGAGAGACAGTCTCTCTCTGTAGCCTGACCTAGAGTTACTGTCAGCATCCTCAAAACACTTGAATTTGGTTAGCTCATTCCAAGCATTCTCAATATTTAAAAAGAAAAATTCCTGAAGAATCCCTAAAACTTCTTTTGACTGACATAACTCAGTTCCTTACTGCAAACTCAGATTCCTGGGCTCAAGTGATCATCCTGCCTCAGCCTCCAGTGTAGCTGAGACTACAGGTACATGCCACAGCCCCAGCTAATTTTTTTTTTTTTTTTTTTTTTTTTTTTTTTTTGTGGTAGAGATGGGGTCTCTCTCTTGCTCAGGCTGGTCTCAAGCTCCTACCCACAAGCCATTCTCCCACCTCAACCTCCCAAAATGCTAGGAATACAAGCATGAGACACCGTGCCTGGCCTTTATTTCTTTCAGAAGCGTTATCACCTTTAAAACAACTATAAAGAAGGGACTAATGGTGTACAACAGACTCAGTGTCCCCTTCTCAGCTCCCCTTTAGTTTTTTTCCTCTCTCACTTGAGTGTTAGACATTCTTTAAATTATAATATGTAATATTATTAGATTATAATAATATATAGTATTAGATTATAATATATATTATGAAATCATAATAATATATAATATTATGATTAAATTATAGATTAGAACAATGATTTTAAGGATTACTCTTAGAATCATAAAGACTATACAAAATACAATGTACTAAATTTCAAGGAACTTAGGTAGGAATGGTTGAAACCATCAACATAAATGATTACTGAAAATATTAGTCTGTTTTCTTCTTCCAACATTTTATACTGTAGTCTAGCCTTGGAGCTCTCAATTTTCATATAATTCTGATAAAACGGAAGGAGACGCACTATTGCCGTGCTCCCCTCCTGTTTATTAGGGAAATTGATATGAGCGAAAGCAAGTTTTAGGAATTCTCCAGCAATTTTTTTTTTTGAATATTGGAAACCCTTGAAGCAAGATAACCAAATTTACATGTTTTGACGATATTAACAGTAACAACACTAGCCCCTCGTATTCTGCTAAGAATCAACCCGAACAATTTCTAAACTGCAGTTAGCAATGTTCATTATCATGAGGAAAACTCAGAAAAATAAGCTGCTTTTAGGTAAGGCGCAATAGCTGGTGTCTGGGGAGGATCCTTGTAACCCAGTAGTTAAGCCTGCCGGACCATACTTAGAGTCGATAGCCCGAGTCTCTGGTTCCTTTCTCTTACCTTCCTTTCAGCAGAAAACCAGTATTTTGACACTTGATTGTCTTCTTTCCATGTTGAAAAACCTTCCTATACTTCAAGTATGAAGTAGCTCCTTCAGGTATAGGACAAAAAATTAAGGGGAGACTATCTGCAGATTACCAAAGCACAGTCATTAAGGGGATAGGTCCTGATTAGCCTGTCTCTTGATTATCGTGGCATCCATATTACATGCAAATGTAGGAGAGGTTTTGCTTTATAGGTCTCTTTGATATGAGATGAAGAGCTGGCTTCGCTCCCACATTAGTATGGACACAAGCCCCCATCCTGCTGCCAGGAGCTCTTCAGGGGAGCATGGAAATGGAATTAAGCCCTCTCGGCTTTCAGATTTCAGGATCCCAGGTGTTTAAGTGGCTTGATCAAAAATCAGAAACTGTGAATGTGCTAAAAATTGTCAAAGCCCAAGCGGTTCCTCATGTGTTGCCAAAAAGCCCTCCAGAGATCAAAGCAGGTTTTAAATACCTGGGGTGTGAAAAGATCCACTGCTTTTTCTTTAAAGAAAGATCAGCACATTGTAGCAGATTTGGGACCCCCGGTGAAGTCTGACTCTGGATGATGACTGAGGTAGATGGCCTTGTTAAACCTAGGCTTGGGGGCCTCAGAACCCTCTGTAGGGAAGGTTAGTAGCCAAGTTTGAGCTTTCTTTACGACCCTGCATGATTTCGGTACTTTCGTGCCATTGGCTAGTAGACAGAGAAGAATATCTGGTATTTGTTGAGGTCACTGTTTGGTGGCTGTATAGTTTTGGATGTGAAAGACTCAGATTGTTATCCTGGAAGTCAGTGTTTCTTAATGTGGACTTGGGGCCAATGGAGGCATATCGGCCCCACCTTGACCTATAGAGATCTTTGTTTTTCTTATCTCACTAGATGATTCTTAAACATCCAAAAGTATTAAAACTTAACATTTATATACAACGATGAAAGTATAAGGATTGTTAGAAACTTAGGTTGTTCTTACATCTGTCTTGAACATAAGAGAATGGCAGTTACTGTTACTGAAAGGTAATGTATCCTGCTAAATTGCATGTAAATTGCATGTCTGCATTTCCAAAGTTGTCATTGTATAAAATGTTACTATGAAGCCCTGTTAACCTAAAGAAGTTCAAACGCGGAAACATTTTGTTTAGCTGTGACAGCCTTGATGGTTGTGTTTTATTTATTCAAGCTAAGGCTTCTTACCGTGGAAAGGGATTGCCATGAACTGCTTATTAACTTTGATTAACTGTATCTAAAAGGAAGAAATAGTACAAGCATAGCACAGGCTTCAGCCACAAAACACCGCCTTTCACAGCATTTCCCCATTTGCTATTTGACTTGTTCTGTCAAAAACTGTAAACCTACTACTCTACTTACAGAACCTTTACTTCCCTATTTAGATTCTTCCATTTTTATCACAGATACTGACATTTTTCTTCAAGAAATTACCCCCCCTTTCAGCTCTTTTCATTCCAAAGTATTCCTGGAGTTATCAGCATGATAAATGACAGACCGTAAAAGTTTAATCTTGGAATAGTGTCAGAGTGCCTAATCTCAGCTCAAGGAGTGTGTGTCTTTTTAGAGAATTGACCAAAAAAGGAAAAAAAAAAAAACAACACTATAAAGAAAAAACGTGCAGAGTACCCACTCCAGGTGCCAATCCCAAGAGACAACTTCCAATTACACCACAGTGCATGCATTGTGGGTTATACAGAAAAGCCCATTAAACGCCTTTGCTCGTTTAAGTATCTCCTTTAGTGACTTGTGATAGAAATTATCTACCATCTGCTCTTTTGTTCCTCCCAGAATAAATAGACCACATAGTTCACATAACTGGAAATGCCCCGCACATGAGGAACTTGATACTGGTATTTTTCCCTTAACCTGTTCTGACCCGGATACCAAGGAAAGCACAGGGACCCTTCTTTGCCATAGGGTCATAAGAAGCCAAGAGAAAGAAAGTCCCAAAGGTCAGGCACATTGATAAGCCCTAAACTAGGTCACATCTGAAACAGATCACTTCCTTGTCATTTCTGTGAAAGGGACAGTGCAGGAAATTATTTGCACATCCCTGGTGAACTATCGGTAATATACATGGTTCTTCTCATTGTTAGCTCTCACACTTTCTTTAAATTTCAGATTAATATAAGAAAGGTACATATGATTGGATCACATTGTTTGTGTTGATTAGGTAATCGGAATGTACCAAGCCCTCCTTCCTCCCTCTCCCCTCCCCTCTACTTGAATTTGATTTTGTTTTTCTCTTGTGTGGACCTATAGATGTTCATCTTCTAGTTTCAAACCAGTATTGAGGACATGGAGTGCTTGCTTTTCCATTCTTGAGATTCTTAACTAAGGAGAATGTTCTTTAACTGTATCCAGATAAATACAAAAGATGTAAAGTCTCCATCTTTGTTTATGTCTGACTAGTACTCCATGGTATACTTAAACCACAGTTTATTAATCCATCCATGGGCTGATGGGCACTTGGGTTGTTTTCACATCTTTGTAATTGTGAATTGAGCTGCTATAAACATTTGAATACACATGTCCTTGTAATAAAATGATTATTTTTTTTGACCAAGTAGATACCTAGTAACAGGATTGCAGGATCTAATGAAAGGTCTACTTTTAACTTTTTAAAGATTTTCTATACTTCTTCCCAAAAAGGCTGTACTGGTTTGCAATCCTACCAAAAGTGTGCAGGTGTTCCCATTTGGAGGGGAGGACAAGAAGAAGAAAGAAAACATAATGATAATGCCACAGAAAAAGGCGTTCTGCCCTTTGCCCTTTCTTTTGTCTGGGTGCATTAATCTCCTGGGGCTGCCACAACCAAATACCAAAAATACCACAGCCTGAATGACTTGAGCAATAGAAATTGATTTTCTCCAGTTCTGAGGCTGGAAGTCCAAGGTCAAGGTGCCAGCAGATCAAAGTGTCTTCTGAGGACACCTCTGTCCTCGAATTACAGATGGGCATGAACTCACCAGGTCTTCCCATGGCCTTTCTCAGAGAAGGAGAGATCTGTTGTCTCTTCTTATGAGGATCCCTGTCCCATTGGATTAGGACTTCACCTTTATGACCTCATTTAACCTTCTATCTTCTTAAAAACTCAATCTTTAGATACATTGAGGGTTAGGCCTTCAATGTAAGAATTTGGGGGTAGTCAAGGCAGTCTGTAACAGTTAACTAACTCCAAGGATCTACCATTCCTTGACCACTATCTGGCGCACATCACTTCTTTATCCTTAAACAAGTCACAGGAGACGTAGATGTTTTTTTTGTGGCTGCGCCATAAGGCTTTGAAACCAGGACATGCTGCAGCCAGCCACCTCTGCTCTGCCACATCTAAGACCTCCTCCACACATAGAACATGTATTTGGCATACAGCCATTTGGAGATTTTTAAATTTTTTTTTTTGAGTACTGTAACCACATTCTTTTATCTTTTACTGACTAAAGCCAGGCAACCGCAGTGTTACAGTAAAAGAACATACTGAACAATACAATAAAGTGTAGCGTGATAAACCCGTGACTAAGGATCATCAGCCATATTTTCTCATTCTTGTGCCAAAGAGTCATTCATAACCTAGATATTGTTACTAAACCCTTATTCCATACAATATTCCAGATTTATATAGGAATAAAATAAAAAACTTTTAGGCTACTGGAGAATTTTGTTGTTGCTAAAACCCAATTTCTCAACCCTAAATTGAAATAGATGTGCTACATTTTGTAGATTACTCCAGCTGTCCTGAGTTCACTAAATTTAGCTGCTGCACATAGGTAGGACAGCAGACTAATCTTGGCATTAGAGACGGTGATGCTTTCATCACCGTGGGGTTTGCAAACTCTGAAACCTGCCAGGCATTTGCCACTCATTTTGCTGCCAGGGAACAGCTCAGCTCCTGGCGTCTTCGAGAGGAAATGACATAACCTCTGTGTTTACAAGGTGTTTGAAACTGAGGCCTTTCCACTTCCTTGGTGAGTTTATAGATTGACCTGGCATCCAAAATGCCTGTGGTTTGGTCAGGATGAGACATGCAGTCGTTACCAGTTAAGAAAGGGAAACGTGTGTGTTCCCTGTGGAGGGGCCTTGGAAGACAGGGATGGGGCTGGAATGCTGTCCGGCACTGGGAAGGAAAACATCTCTGCACTGAGGGTCAGGCTGTTAGATCGTAGAGCGCCTTATTCTTCTTCTTGATCTGCCTAATCCAAGCCTCGTCGAAAGGCCTTGCCATGAAACCACATTTCACTCTAGTGATTTTATTATAGCCAGGAATGCTAGTCTTATCAGCAAACACTTAATGTTCATTTCCATGGGCAGTATGTCAGCTTCCTAGGACTGCTAGAAATGATTACCACAAACTGTGTAGCCTAGACCAACAGAAATACATTCTCTCATCGTTCTGGAGGCCACACTGAAAGCACGGTGCTGGCAGGCCACACTGCCTCTGCACGCTCCGGGGCGATTCTGTTCTGTGCCCTTCATTGGTTTGGGTGCTGCAGCCCACCCTCAGCTATCCTGGTTTATAGATGTGCCGTTCCAACCTCCGCCTCTGTCTTCACACAGTTTCCCCATGTCTCTGTCTCTGTGTCTTCTCTAATGTGGTTAAGGACGTGTCCTAGTCCTGTTGGATAAAGGGCTTACCCTACCCCAGGGTGACCTCATCTTAACTGGATTACACTGGCAAAGACCCTATTTACAAATTACTTCATATTTTCAGGTATCTGAGGTTAGTACTTCAGCATATCTTTGGGGGGACAGTTCAACCCATAACAGACAATTTTTTTTTCCTTACCCTTGACTTTTAAAATCTAAAATATTGTCCCAGATTCTCTCTCTTAAATCTAAGAACTGCAAGACTTAATTTTGTGACCTCTTCATTAAAAAAATTAATTAACATATTTAATTGGTACCACATTTGAAAGGCTTTAAATGCTTTGCATTTGCTTGTGGCTGATTAATGAGTAAATTTGTAAACCATGGCTGTTTTAATTAGCCAGGGTTAATTAATGTTTACCACACTTGGAAGATGAAAAGACATGTATAAATGCACTGTAATGTGAATCATTTTTTAATTTGTTGTTGAAGCTTATAGTGTATTTAAGTAAGGTTTGCTCACATCACACTTTAAAAAGAGGTTGATTAATGGGTACCCATACAGAGTTTGATAGCAGAAATAAGACCTAGTGCTTCATAGATCAGTAGGCTTAACAATAGTTTATAATAATCTATCGTATATTTCAAAGTAGCTAGAAGCTCATAATTTCAATGTTTCTAGGATAAAGAAGATAAATATTTAAGTGACGGATATCTCAGTTATACTGATTTGATCTTTGCAAGTTATGTGAATGTATAAAATTAGCACCTGAACCTGAAAATATGTGTATCTATTATGTATCAAAAAACTAAAATTAAATCTTAAAAAAAGGATGTTGGAACACTATAGTAAGGGCTCTGAATTTTGAGGTGCACATTAATTGCACATTGTTGAAGATGACTGTGCTTTAAAAATATTCTATATTTAGAGAAAGGTAGTTACATTTTTATTATACATCTGATTGCATAGGAAGGAAAGAGTAGAAATCTCTGAGACGAATGTCGGAGATTTTAGTGTCCCATAAGTTCAGATGATTGTTTTTTATTTTTATTTTTTTTAATTTCAAGTTGAAACTTTCTTCAGAACAGGATGAAGGTGAGGAAAGGTTAACTGTGCTGGGATGAAAATACCATTTTTAAAGTAACCTTCCGAAAGCAAAGAAGTTACTAGAATTTTAAGTATATTTTCAACAAAGCAGAAGGAGTGTGGATGAAGCCTTGTGCTGAGAGTGGGGAGTAAGGAGATTAGAAGCAGCTTGGAGGCCCTGGTGTGAGATCTCCCGTAGGAGGGCCCCTGAGGTCTGCATCCCTGGGGAGCAGAAGCCAGGCAGCAGAAGGAAGATCCATTCTTGGGGAGGGATTGGCCAGCTGAGTAATTTCCATCTCATTGATTGGGACATACCTGCCGGTACCGGGACGTGGGTTCTCTGGGTTATTAAAGCAGAGCTGCCTCACTGATCCCACCTTCTCTTCATTATTTTCCACACGGAGGGTGTATCTAAAACCAAATAAGCAAAAAGGCTGGGTCTACCTTACTTTTCATCTCCTACACAATTTTCTCTTTTGCTCTTTGCAGAAAAAAAAATCACGTTGTGAAGTTGCTTTTTATTATGAATGCTAATATTCAAATAATTTGATCTTTTTTTTTGAAAAACCATGCTTTTTTATTTGGATAAGGAATACCTTGCCATCTATACTTAACAATAACTACCAACTCGGCTTTATCGTGTTAAGCACTGCAGTTAGACGTTGTAAAGAATTTTCAGCAAGAGTATGGCATTTCATTGTGGGTGGAACAGTTCCCTGTCTAGCAGAATTCAATATAAGATAAATCCCTTTTGGGGAATGTAATGTGGAAATTATTTCAAAACACCCGCTAGTATCAGGAAAACTCCCATTTTCATTCTCATGCTTCCCTGGGGCTTCCCCTGACAGCACAGACAGGAGCTCTCTGGACCTGTATTTCCAATGGACAAGAATTAGGTTTTTACCCACCAGCCAATAGCATCTCTGCCCACCCCGCTGCCTTCCCCCGACTGCCACCCCTGGACACTCTTGGTTGTGCTTCTGCGGCTTCCTGAAGCACATTTCCGGCTTCCCTGCTGTGCTCTTGCCCATTCTTTTCTTTCAAATTTACCTGTTAATGAAGCACAGTCGCTGGGCTATAGAATTCCCATACCTTGGGATTTTGCTAATTTATATACTCATGGTGCACGTCAGTGTATTTCTCTGCCCTCAGTTGTCCTACAGACCCAAAGCTCCTGGCTGTCTCTGAGCTGCTCCCCTTTTCACTTCATTTGTACACGAGTGACCAGAGGGGGCCCCGCTCTTGGGCAGCTGGTCCTCTGTGCTTTGGCACAGGCACTTGAATCTGCTATGACAGTGGTGTCTTCGCTTGGGCCCCACGGTACTATCACTATCCCAGCCCCCAAACGCAAGCTCGTTTCTGTCTTACTCTGTCCATATCCCTGCAAAAGCACTTGTCTGGGAATTATTTTTATGTCCATCTTTTTCTCTGAACTGTGAGCCCTTAGAGTGAAAAGGAATTGCCGAGGTTTATTTCTGACACCCACCTGGGAGAGGGCAGGATTGATGAACCAGTCGATGAACCAGTGCCTGCAGGCATGAGTGAGTGGCCTCACTAGTTAACAATCAGGTGGTCTGATCTTTCTTGATGCAGATTGCTATTCTTAAAGTGAGTCCCTTCAGCTTCTCACAGGCCTAAGCCATGTGAACGCTTTCCTGAAGACAACACTTTGTGTTCATTCCCCAGCCCCAGTTATCACTTCCCATCACGAGCCTTGGTTTCCCTGTACATTGTTAAAAGACCATGTAAATAACCAAATGCAGAAGAGGAAAGGCCATTGCTGCATGTGGAATGGTTCAGTGGAAAGCGAGTTTTGTGTTAAAACATAAATAGGCTGCTCTGCAGAAGTGCATGGGGGGTTGTGTACTTTCTGAAAAATCTGCATCAATAAACGTTTCAGATGAGCTATTCTGTGTACAAGGATGATGTGCCCTCTTTGGGAACAGGAGCCCCACCTCCGGTTGTGATGCTATGTATATATTGATGCTAATCTTGTACACTTGCCTGCTCCCCTTATAATTATCTGCATAAGTCTTTCAGGCTCTTTGAATGAAATTAACTCTGTGTGGACGTTGAAATGTTTTTCCTTTCTACCACGTGCTCTCCAGACTTGCTAACCAATTCTTTGCATTCTTCTAAGTATAAAATTCCATCATTTCTGCACTAATCAACGTGAATCAATTAGAATGTGCTTCTTGGCAGCACAGCAAAGTTTTTGTGAGCTGCTGGGAGGAGTGCTGGTTCTCAGTTCATTCATTTGCTTTGGTCCACCCCAGGTTCTCTGCTTCCCAGGTCAGACTTCTCTCACAAGCTCAGGAGACGGTGACAGTCAGACAGGACAGGGTGCTGTAGGGGCACCACTCACTGAGACTCCTGCGGAGTTGTGCGGCAGCCTGTAAGCTGTCAGGAGAGCCGTGGGGGTGTGTAGCTGAGGTCTGGTCTCCCTTGCTTGCCTTGCGCAGCTGAAGGTACAAGTTGGAGCTAAAATCTGGTCCACTCACAGCTAGAGAAGACCTGTCCTGTGTGTTAATCACTCCCCCAAAAAAGCATGTGGCCTTCGTTAGAAAGAAAGGTGACATTTTAATCTCTACCTGCTCTCTTCGTTGGTTCAGAGCTCAGGTAGAGAAAAGGGGGCACTTTGGACTGACTCCCCTGAAAACCCCAATTGCTTACAGTCACCAGAATGACTTTGCCTTCATAAAAAAATGAAGCCAGAGCATGAAAACTGTCATTCAAGGGCATTTCTTCCTCCATTCTACTTTTTGTCCTCATTGAAAGCAATAGCAGTTTTAAAAAATGAAAGCGATCGATACCATCCCAGATGTAAGCAATCCTCAGGTTTCATTTTCCCAATTTACTCTGTGTCTAAGAACTTCCTTAGAAGTAAAAAACAAACTATGTAGAACAGCCTCCCAGAAAATTGGAAAATCAGTAGTGGAGAATGAAATTAAAGAAGAATTCTTCCTCATGTTTCTTCTGGGTCCTCCAACCTAATAATCCTGATTTCAGGCACGCTCTGTGTACCTTGAAAAATTTATTCACATTGGCCCTAGTCATAAAAATTACAAATAAAGTGATGATGTGGAAGTGATGAAGTAATCGATGCTATAAAAAATAAAACTGTTGAAAATAAAACATTACTCCTGATTATCTCTGGCGGTGGGATTGCAAATGCATTACGGTATTCTGCTCCTTCAACGTGCATTGTTGGCTCTGAATTTATGTTACTCTGGTAATTAATACCAGCTGGTTACATTTTTTTCTATAAAGGAAGAATCACGATGCAGTCATAGCACACGCTAGAATTCCCTTGAAAATTCTTTAACTCAGCCATAAAAACAAACCTCTCAACTAGCCCAAGACAGCCAGTTTTTCCACTAGTATGTGCACAGACAGCTGTTTTTTGGGTTGAAGACCACAGGCAATAAGGGACTGGTGTTTAGCAGATAGGAGGCGCCAGAATGGCCTTCGTTTTTATTTTTGTTCACAGAGCATGTGTAGTTTGTATCTGCTTACATTAATGGTCTATGATGTAATTTTACTATAAATGGACCACAGGAAAACACCTGCGTATGTATAAATGACAGCTGTAAATGCCTACGGCACTAAACTTTTTATTTCCATATACTTTCAGATTTACAGAAACGTTCTAAAAATATATTACATAAAATTTCATTTCTTGAAAGTAAATTGTGGACAGAAAGGCCCTCACACCTAAATTTTTCACTGTGTGTTTCCTCAAAAAAGAATATTTACATATATACATATACGAGACCCGACAATTAAGCTCACAAACTCGTCCTAAGAAAGCTGATACACACCTCATTGTCGGATATCGCTGTGGTCGCCTGGGAAGCTGTGTGCTGATGTGAGCACCTACTCCACCCTTCCGTGCAATTGTGGAATGTTTTGCCATCACCCAGCAAGACACTGCCGCACGTTGATACGAACACACCTATAAGACCCTGATGTCCCAAAGTTACGAAACCTTACCGACACAGTGCTGCCAGTGTATATGCATGGTGGCAAGTTTGCAAACTTAATTGTCAGACCTTCATAAGACTACAGCTCTGATAGTTATTGGAAAAACAGTTCAAAATTGCTTCAAGGCTGGGTGCAGTGACTCATTCCTATAATCCTAGCACTCTGGGAGGCCAAGGCGGCTGGATTCCCTGAGCTCAGGAGTTTGAAACCAGTCTGGGCTGGAGTGAGACCCTGCCTCTACTAAAAATAGAAAAAACTAGCCAGGCCTTGTGGCGGGCACCTGTAGTCTCAGCTACTCTGAAGGCTGAAGCAAGGGAATCCCTTGAGTCTAAGAATTTGAGGTTGCTGTGAGCTAGGATACTACTGCACTCTACCCAGGGCACAGAGTGAGACTCTGTCTCCCAAAAAAAAAAAAAAAAAAATGCTTCAAAGGGTAGAGTAGGCATGGGCGTCAGTGCCTAGCTGACCAGAGGTGACCGCAGTGGGACTCAGCACTGAGGTCTGCAGCACAGTTTCTGGGATGAGCTCACAAACTTAATCGTCTGACTTCAGTAGATATGCATGATGACCGTAACAGAGCACACTTTTAGAGGATGTTTCTACAGTATATAAACTTGTATTTTGGTCATTACTTTAGGTTTCTGGCAACCCAGGCAGGACCAAGACCTCCTAACGTAGTTGCAAATACGATCAAGACATTGGCACAAGTTCCACAAGTAACTGTGAAAAAGGAGCCCTTTAATCTGCTTTTAGATGCCAGGGAATCCGAGTGGCTTTTATCTTGATTTCTGACTGATGCCATTGGTAGCTCTAAGTTTTTTGATCTATGGTGTTTGAAAGGAAAAGGAAATGTGTCTTAAATGAAAAGGGACTTCTTCTATAGCCTCAGCCTAAGCCGGACAAGTAATATTTCAGGGAAATGTCGCCTGCAATAGGAATATTTTCCCTAGTGAGCTGTAGCCTTGTTTGTGTCTCCTCCAGGGACAGTTTGTCACCATAAGTGGACAAAGCAGCTTCGTTTAAAAGTCTGCGGCCAGGAAACTACTAACAAAGAGATTTAGACATGGACTCTGAATTTTCACTCTGGAAGACCTTCAAGATGGATAGTGTGGCTAAAAATAAAAGGACTGACCTCATTTTCTGGAGGTCAAGATAAAAACTAGATTTGTGGGACAGCATTTGCTTTGTGATAATACATCAGTAAATTATTCCCCGGGTTGGAGGATGTGGCCCTGTCATACAGAACCATGTCACTCTCAGCCAGTAGAATATATCACAGCCACTACGCTACACGGCGTGTGGGTTGATTGAAGTCTACAGAATCAATCCACCATTCAACACTTTTGAACAGCTCAAATTCAAAAGGCGTCTAAACTATTCTTAATTTGACTCAGGATTGGTAAAGGCTTCTGGCTGATTATATAACTTTCCTATTCACCCTGAGAAAGGGAAATCTGAAGAGGCGGGGAGGAGTTTGCAGAGGGGAAGGTGCTTTGAGGATCGGCTGGCAAAATGGAAGTCACAGGTGTGGCCTCACTTGGTTAGAGAAGGGAGCTTTTCTGCCCCACCGTCTAGAATTCTGTGATCTTGGACTATAGCTTGAACCTCTTTTACTTTGGTTTCTTCCTATGAAAAATAAAAAAAATCATTGAATTCATTCCTTTCCAAATATATCACAAATATCAAATGTATGAAAAACAAGGGACTTGTGGTGATACGTGGGTTTGTGCCCTTTTAACATTGATTCCTAATCTAAGTCAAATAGTGATGTCCTCCATAAAACGGAATTTTTTATGGAATAGTTAGAAGCTTGCGCTAAGAATCAGGATACTTGGGTTCGGTTCTGAGTTCTACCATTTGCTACTTTCAAATGTATTTCTCAGGATGTGTGTCAGTTTGTTCAGCCATCGGTGTCCTAATCTAAGTCAAATAGTGATGTCCTCTATAAAATGGAATTTTTTATGGGAATAGTTAGAAGTTTGCACTAAGATTCAGGATACTTGGGTTCGGTTCTGAGTTCCACCATTTGCTACTTTCAAATGTATTTCTCAGGATGTGTGTCATCGGTGGGGGTAGTGATTCCCCCGTAACAACTGTTGTGGGTACCAAATGAGCTGCTGGATTTAAAAAGGCCACAGAAATGGAAGGTGTCATGAGGGCAGTTGATCTCACACTGTTACGGTATCGTGTCCTGGCACCGGCTCTGGAATCACAGGTGTTAGTAATGTACGTGCTAATCAGAGGATCCCGGTTGCGTGTGGCATTCCCTTGAAGACCACATAGGGTCTCCCCCAAATCAGGGCAAACCACTGCTCCACTGAACTACAGGTAAGTCCACACATTTGGAAGGAGACAGACAACACCGGCCGGGGTGGGTAAAGCATCTTTAGTAGAAAAGAGCTATTCTCATCCCGCAGAGCCAGCAAGGAAGTGCAGCCCTTGATGCTGTCTGTGCTTTGAAGGGCATTCTTTCCTTCAAAGTCCGCCTCACACTGACCTGCTTCCTGAACACTTCCCTGTTCTCACTGGTGTGCAGTTTCCTGACTACAAACTGAGCCAGGGAGGAAGGAAGTCCATGCCATTCTTCCCCTTCCTGCAGCTGGATTGGACGGTGACCTGCAGGAGAACCTCAAGGCAACAGAGCGTGCTGGGTTCTAAGAATACCACCTTAGGGTATTTTTTGGAGTCAAGTTTGCTCTGGCAAATTTGCTCCTCAGCCATACTTATTTCTCATACCTGGCCCTGTTTTTGTGCTTTGTTATGAAGCTTTTTTTTTTTAATGAAGGAATAACTGAGGTTGTTGTGTACTGGTGCCTTTGTCCCCCTTGTGGCTGTGGCCAGCGTGGTGGAGAGTGGGGTCCTCTCAAACTGTAACAAGAAGAGGAGTCACCTGAGGATCACCATAATGTGAAGATTCTTGTTCCCTAGCTCTGGGTGGGACCTGAGATTCCACATTTCTAAGGAGCTTCCAGGGGACACACCCATGTAGCTAGAGCACAGATAAAAGGATTCCAAGGGAAGGAAAAGACCATCCAGCCAACCTCTCCTGGGTTTATGGATGAAAGACACAAGCCTTAAGGAGTTAGAGAGGCCACGGGGAGATGAAGTGTAATAAACTGCATAGCAGTTATGTGCTGAGCCGAGAATCAGACATGCACAGGACAGGGATTAGAAAATTAAATCTGATCTCATAGTCCTGGTGTGGGCAAAATTCCTGGAATGGATGGATGGCTGCTGATTTATAGTGGAGCTTCCTGATAAGGAAAAATTAGTACATCCCATTTATAGATACTCCTGAGGCAGCTGTGTCAGGGCAAGGAGAAAGGGGGTCATTGTGTGGGGTGCAAGGGTATAAGCCTCAGTCCTTTCAGGCAGATGCATAAGTAAAGATTTATGTGAAAGATCAAAATGGGTTAAATGTTAGACAAAATTGAAAAGAAATTTCCTTTTTGGGGAGAGGCTGCAGATAAATATTTTTCTACCAGGAACCAGAAGAATCAGAAAAGAGGAAAAATAATAATAGTAGTGGTGGTTGTTCAGTTCTAGACAAGAGAAAACCCTGCAAGCCTCGTGACCTCGTGTTCTCACTGGTGTCCAGATAGGACTTTTAACAGCTGGATTTTACAGAGGAAAGGCTGAGATGGCACCTCCTTTATAAAACAAACAAAACCAGTGCCTCTCCGCCCACCTTGGCTCAGTGTCTGGAAGAGGTCACTCGGTAAATACGGCTAAAGCTGGGTTTAATGCCTATAGGCTTTGTTTTCTTGAAACCTAAAATGTGGCCGTTAAATTTTTAGAAGGCATTTGGCTAGTGGATCAATAATTAAAAGAAGAATGTTCAATGATGTCATCTGTTTCTCATTCAGTAGTCCTTTTATTTGAGGCCATTTCTCTTAAAATGAACAACATAGGCCATTGCCTCTACAAAAACTAAAATCTTAGCCATTTGAAGATGAAATTGCTGTTGTCTCTTCATGTTGCTTTCTTTAAAATATTTCTGTCTTCAGTGGTCGGTAAAGGATAGAGGTTCCCACCCCCCACCCCCACGGTTTACCGGTAGTAGACTTAGCATACATCCTCCAAGCATTTTTAAAAGCCAGGTGGTGAGATTCATCGTGTGTTTAATGTTTGAAATTAAATACCTCTTAGCACTTAAGCCATAGGTTCAATATTATCACCACTGAACTCAATTAAAGTTTTCACTTTTAACTGCAAGGCTCAAGTGCCTGAGTGTCATAGAAGAAAGTATTTGACTCCAGAATTACTGCTACAGTTTGGGGCAATAGCGAATAGATTTGGCGGGGGGGAAGAGGTTTGGGGGGAAATAAACACAGTCTCTTAGTTTAATACAGCAGTTGGCAAATGTAGATGCTTAAAAGCTTTGAAAATCCCCAGTATGGGCTCAAAACATAATGAAATATTAAATTAATTTAGGTAAAAGGATTATCCGTCAGGGTCAGTAATGTGGTAGAACTGTGGTTTTGATATGATTACTCCCGCCACAGAAGTCAAAGACAAAGCCCCACGTGGAATGAACAATGAAATAATCGTATTTGACTCTGGACATATTGTCGTAGGCTCGACTGCCCAGTGCCAAGGTGTTAAGCCATTGCTAAGATCCTGAGCCCTTAATAACATCTAGTGCTAGCCGGCTGCCTTGGAAGATTCTTGATCACCACATTAAATCCTCTGTTTGGCAGTGGTAATTCATCTTGCCCACCTCTGTTTTCCCCTTAAAACCATACCAACTTCATCGTTGTAAAGGACACAGCTGGGGGGTATTATTTCTAAATGTTCTGTGTTAACTTAAGATAGGATCATGGATTCCTACTATTTTGAACCACCAACAAAAAAAGCTGGCTGCTTTTTATGCTGCTAAACAGAGAATAATTTTTCTTGACTCTTTCATTCTTTCACTTACATTTTCTGAAAATGAATATAATAAAGCAAGAAAATTAACCACGGTGAGGCTTACTGTTCTGGTGGCCATTTGGAGGAGATTGCCTGCTGCACCATAAGAGATAAAAGAGAAAAGGGGGTGCCACGATTTACCTCCCCCCGAAATGGCTTGGGCATTCTATGAAGTACCAATGTAGTATTTTCCACTGCGATAATTTCCTTCTCTACCTTTTTACGGCCAAGGGGTACAGGACATCGTGCAGCTGCCCATGCCTGGGAAATGCCTACTTTTAGAAACAAAAGCAATAACCACTGCATAGGGCTGATTAAGTCAGCTCATACCCAATGCCCCCATCTCCAACAGCAGAAGGTATTACTGAAGCCTTTGGGACAGTGTTACGCTCATACTGCCTGATTCCTACATTTACTCTGGGAATGAGCAGCCCCCTTATGAGACTAGGAGTGAGCCACTTTTCTGATACTATGTGAAGCTGAAATAAATGGGGACAAAAAGCAGGAAGGTTAGTGTCACGCAACCCAAGCCTTGAATTTCAACACTGGTGCTTACTGGCCGTTGGAGCTTAAAAAGATTAGTTCATCTCTGCTGGCCTCAGTTTCCTATCCCATCAGGATAACAATGTCTGCCTCGACAGGAGAGTCATAGGGACAGGGCATTTGATTTGGGCTTTTTAAAGAGTTCATGTAATTTAGATAAGCAGAGATGGGCATGCCAATTAACAGGCACAGAAAACAGAGGTGTCATGATGGGGAGAGCCAAGCTGTTTAGCCTGAGAGAGGAGCTGTGAGCTCATGGCTAGAAATATGGGGAGGGCCTTCCGCATCTGGCAAAAGAGTGGGATTAATTCAAGGGGACCCACCGAAATGGGGAGGGAGCTGTTCTTCAGTATCAGGAAAAGACAAAGGAATAGAGAAGAATAAAAATTACTAGGGAGACCAATGTCTTAGTCAGTTTGTGCTTCTATGACAATAATACCTAAGACGTGGTAATTTATGAACAATAGAAACCTCTCACAGTTCTGGACTGTGGACTGGGAAGTTCAGGATCAAGTTATCAGCAGGTTTGATGAGTGCTGAGGGCCTGGTCTCTGCTTCCAAAATGGTACCTTATTGGCCAGGCATGGTGATGCATGCCTATAGTTCTAGTACTTTGGGAGGCCAAAGTAGGTGGATTGCTTTAGCTCAGGAGTTTTAGACGAGCCTGAGCAAGAGTGAGACCCCTCTCTACTAAATGTAGAAAACCTAGCTGGGCACTGTGGTAGGTGCCTGCAATCCCAACTAAGGCAATAGCATCACTTGGGCCCAAGAGATAGAAGTTGCTGTGAGCTGTCACGATGCCATGGCACTCTACCCAGGGCAACTGAGTGAGACTCTGTGTCCTCACGTGGCAAGCAAGCCCAAAAAGGCCTGGACTAGTTCCCTCCCACCCTTCTCTAAGATACTAATCCGTTCCTGGGTGTGGAACCCTCATGACTGACTTCCAAAATGGCCACACCACAATGAAGATGGAGTTTCAACACATGAATCTTAGGGAGACCACGTTCAGACCATAGCAAGCAATGAAGAGATCATCACAGTTACCCAGGCAGAGAGTAATCATGTTCCCGGGGGGACGAAAAGCAAGTGACAAATGGATGAGAATATTCACAAATAGAATTTAAAGGGATTTGTTAGCAGTATGAGAAATACAGAGGCCTGGATGGTTCTGAGGGCTTCAAGCCTGTGACGGGGAGAATGGTTCTGTTGGAACCAAGAAAACAGGAAAGCAGGAGGGAATGCCTGGGGGGCGTGAGTACAGTTCTGCACCTGCTGAGTTCATGCATCAGGAGGAAGCTCTAAGTTGGTAAATCCATCAGACTATTGGAGTAGTATACACATCTGAGTAGGAGGGAGAAGTCAGAGCTGGGGAAATGACATTTCAGATTCCTCCAGAGGTAGCAGATCTTTAGTTTCAAGAGTGGGTCAGATTCCCAAAGGGGAGAATTGTGGAAAGAGATACAAGATGAAAATAACAGAGACAAAGAGTGGGAATAAAAGAGCAAGAAGAGTTATTCAGAGCTATCATGCGGGAAAAGTTCGGTAGTATTACTTAGTTCAATGTAAGCATTTCACATATTGAAGCAGTACCCTGATCCCCATAAATGCATCAACGTACAAAGTTGTGACTTAATAAAAAATAATATAGAAACGTTCAGTAGTGTGTGTGCAAACCAGAGAAAACATTTCCAGGTGTGGAAGGAGGGTAAGTGATAGTCAATACTGCACAGACGTCAAGGACACCGTGGCCCCAGGGGAGGCCGAGCGCTCCTCCCTGGGGAATGTTACTCCCTCTCAGGGTGAATATGCAAACACCGATATCCTCTCTTGAGTATAGTAAGTGACTAACAGTCAGAAGCACACAATTTATGGAAAATAAATGCCCATTTAATTTATTAAATCAGACACTGGCTACCTTGTTAGCCACACCTAGAACTCTGTATAACATGAGGACATTGAATGGGCCTTTTATCTGAAAGGAAGAGGTCACTATTGGCATCAAATACTGAATTTTAGAATGGTGCTACAGCTAATGGCGATACATAACTCAAATTAAACTGCAAAAGGACTGATTGGCTTAGGATTCCATTAAAATCTCTTGCAATAAAACTGACTTTATGGAAACTTATTAATCGTATGTATTAATGCTATTCCATCAAATTATTTTAATAGGTATATTTGAACAGAATGTAAGTCTTGTAGATCATTTCTTTTCTACCAATTGAAAAGCTAATTTGAAGGATGATAATAAAATATTACATATCAAATTTGAATCTTGACTTTTATCTTCTTCACTTTCTCCAGCAATAACACTAACCAGGGATGTGTGTCTGCAGTGTCATAATAGATGACGTCAACGCTTGGCATGGGTGTGATTGGAAAATGAGATACTAGTAAATCAGATATTGTTGTTAGTAGCACGTACGTTCTCTGTGGACCTCTAATTTAAAACAATATTTGACACACGGAAAAACCTGGTAAATCTTGGTAACATAATGGGAGATTCACAGACCTCAATACCTTGGGTCATTTTTTAAAACAGTAATAACACTTGATACCAGCTTATAATCCAATTAGCTCTTTTTTTCCACAGTAAAAAATACATTTCAATACTCTAACATGATTTGAGGGTTTTCTCTAGACCAGCAGAACTTCAGATAAGTCAGTGAGGAAGCAGCATGTAAGGCAGCGGAGGTCGCGCCCGCTGGGCAGTAACGCAGGGGGCTGCTGCTGGGGCTCCCTCCACTCACCAAGGGGTCGGTTTTGTTTCGTTTAGATGAGCTGCTTCAGAAAGAGCAAAACTACTCGGATGATGTCTTGGCGAACATGATCAGCGAACCAAGAATCAGTTATGGAAACGATGCTCTCATGCCGTCTTTGACTGAGACGAAAACCACCGTGGAGCTTCTTCCCGCGAACGGCGAGTTCAGCCTGGACGACCTCCAGCCGTGGCATTCTTTTGGGGCCGACTCCGTGCCAGCCAACACAGAAAATGAAGGTACGAGGCCCCTGAGGGAGCCAGATTGTTCTGGTAGATATGCGTGTGTGTGTGTATGTGTGTGTGTGTGTGAGAGAGAGACAGAGACAGAGAGAGAGATCTTTTTTGGTTCTTAAGAGGTGATTTTCCCCCCTTTGATTGTAGTAATAAAATATTTCATTTCTGTGTTACTTTAAGAAGGAATTATTAGGAGTTACTATGTAGTCATTAAAATGACATGATGTTTGTGTGAATTATTCTTTACCTTTTTTTATGCTACAAAGTAAGTAAAGTGGAATTTTTTGGAAAAGATCCAGCTCCATTGTATGGATGGTAAAACACCACCTACTCATGATTGCACTGAACGCCCACCGTCAGATAAAAAGCCTCTCGTTTGCCAAAGGTCCTAGTTTGCATTCAGGGGAGCGTCATCCTCGGAGTTATCAGTCCCATACAAAGTGGACCCACGATATATTATACAAGAGGCAATTCTACACATGGAAAATGGAGGCAATAACATTTTTTTAATTTTTATTTTCCCATTATTTTCTTAACTCTTATAATAATAAAAGCAGGTATGTAAAGAATACATACTGTATGCCATATATTATTTTTATGACTATTTTTCAAATGAGGAAATGGAGGGGCCTGGAGAGTAAGTTCTTCAGTAGTGATTTTTGGTAGGAATTTTTTTTAAATACTTTCTCACAAAGAGGTGTATTGTTGCTTCTGTAACACTATTAGAAGGCAATAGTACTTAAGAGCTCTGAGTCTTGAGTTGTGGGTCTCCTTATAATCAGACCCAAAATTCTTCTTACAACTGTCTTGATAAGTTTCCTCAGTGATCAATTTTTAAATAAAATTGGCAACATTTGGGGCCAAATCAGTGTAATGGGCATAACTGATAATGTGTTTCAACACATGAGTGCTCAGGTCCAACAGTAGCCTGTGTCACAATCAACTGCCTGCCCCCGGAGGGACATGACAGTGTCAGATTCAGGCTGATATGGGGGGTGGGGGGGTGGGGACGCTGTTTTGGTTCAGGCTTTACAAGCAGCTTAAGCACAGTGATGTCATTTTCCAAATTAAAAGCTACAAAAATGCTTTGTGTTTGAATATAAAATGGCATTAGTTCTGGGTTCACATTGTCATAAACTCCTGTGTGTCCAGTGGGAAATTAGAAAACCATGTAGGGTGCAGGGCCATTTTTATTTGTTGGGATCGCCCTGGGCACGGTGTCTGACATCTTTGGTAGCCCTCCACTAAAATCCAGTAGGGTCCCCTCTCCCACCCCTCTCTTAGTGACTGCCAGAACCGCTTCCATGGTACCCACCATCTTGTGGGATATTAAGTCCTGCACCTCGTTCCTAAGTAACTCAAATCTAGGTTTAATTCTAGCTCTACTTTCTGCTTCTGAGCCAGTTACTCGGCCTCTCTGGCTGTCTGACGGTTTGTAAAGTAAGGTTGATAATAATTCCTAACTCAGGGCGAACATTAAATAAGAAGGCACCAAAAAAGCTGTTAGCAGAGTACCAGGAACATGGTAAATGTTCAGTGGTAGCTTTTTTTTTTTTAATGGAACTAGGATCTTATTAGAGAGATTTTTATCAGCCTATCTCCAGATGAATCACCATATTGCCCAAACAGCTTATCTTTAAAAGAATGGTTATGACAAGCCGTATAATGAGATCCAGTCCTAGTCACCCCTCTCCTCTCCTCCCCATGCACTTGTTCCTTCTTCGCCCTTCCTTTTACAGACATGTGCACACACATAGAGCTACTGAAAATATCCAAAATTCTCCAAGGATTTCCTTTCATTGTTCATGCAGTCCTTATCATCACAGCTTCAAATGTTTACCAAAAAATGCGTTCTTTTTCTCAGTAACAGTCAAGTCCACAGGAAGGTCTGTTGCCCAGGCATTGTTTTAATTTACATTGAAATTTAAAATAAGCGTATCTCAGACAGTTTTCCAATGTGATAGGCTCTTGAATAGCTGCAATTTGCCTTAAGAAATGTTTGCTCTTTGATTGCAAATCCATAATATCTAAACAAATGGCAAAATTCAAATGAGGCTCTGGTTATAGAACTGTTGTGAGGGAATCCAAAATGATCTGGCCAGAGGCATTTGTGTTAAAAACATTTTGTTTGTTTCACTTTTTCATGACTGCTTGAGAAGGCCACTGGGGGCATGCAGTGGCCACCAGAAAGTCTTTGGGGCCAGCAGTCTGCCTTTTGTAAATAATACGTCCATAAAATACTATAATATTTTTAAAGAGACACACAGGTCTTCTAACAGGAGTCACTTATTTGTAGCCTGACGCTGCCCTCTGGTATACTTTTAAGTAGCTATGAAGAGGCAAAGAAGAAGCTGATTTAGATGGTGAAAGGTTAAATAATAAACCTACAATCAGTCCTTTTTAAGACTCTTGTATTCCTGTGTAAAACAGGATCCCTGCTGGTTCCTTAGGGTATACAGGGCAGTACTAGCTTGGGTCTATTACAAGCAATACCAGAACTAACAAACTTAAAAAGCCCACAATCATTCTATTTCTCCTCTTATAGCAAAAGATTTGATTTAAAGCTGCTGAGAGTAAGGGAATAACATGTTAGTGCTTACGTTTTATTTTAACTCTTTAGGAGAATCTATTTCTTATTTTTAATATACTAAAAATTCAGTTAAAATGTTCTGAATGCTTTATATTGATGAAGTTACTTTCTGGTTCAGTAAGTAAAGGTCCATTAGAAAAATTAGGAAATATTTGCACTGGACAGGGAAATATTGCACTCTTTCTCTTGCTGATATGTGTTCTTTTTTTTTTTTTTGTAAGGATGTCATAATTGTCTTTTTATTATTATTTTTTATGAAATCATATCTTTGTACATTGATGCATTTATGAGGGGCTCAGTGTACTGCTTTGATATACAATGTGAAATGCTTACATTGAACTAAGTAACACATTCGTCAGTCATAATTGCCTTTAAAAGAAAAAAGCCTTTTGTGATACATGCTCCGTGAACTTAAGAGCTACTTGATTTTTGAACATTAGCGCGTGCTAAGTCAGGTTTGAACTGTTAAAGCAGATGACTGTTTAAATCACTGAAATGATTACTATTTAATCTTTCTAAAAAATAGAAAAGATCTTATTGCTATTCTCAAGTAATACATGCCCATTAAAAAAAAGAAATTTATAAGAATAATCTTCTCACTCTGAGATAACTAATGATACCATATGGTGGTAATGACTTTTAGACTTTTTTCTACGCACATTTGATGCTTTTTCATTATTCCCTTCAGCAATTGTGGAATAATGCTCTATCATTGGTACAGTTTCTCTCGCATAAGTATGTCCATGTGAACCCTGGAAAAACCCTGTTTATTTGCAATAAAACTGAGATTCAGAAACAATGTCATTTGCTAAAAATCACAGAGAATGTAAGTGGTTCATTAGCAATGAACCCTGGGCCGACCTGCTCTTCAGCTTACATTTAAACCAGAGGTACAACCGTCTTCCCCTGAGTAAATATACATTTTCTAGTGACTTACCTGTCGATATCTGAGATCACCCCTCACAGTGCTTATCCCTTGTGCATGTGGTTTGGTGTGTTCTTACCTGCAGCTGAAGCACAATTTGGGGCCCTAGTCTTCAGGAACTTTTGAGAAAGTATGATAATCCTTCAACCAACTCAGTTTTATGAAGAGTAATAAAGTCATTCGTTACAGGTTATTGCAGATGGGAACAAAGATGAAATGTAGAGAAACTAAACTTGGTTGTTGAGCTGTATTTGTGAGTTGCAGAAGGAAGTATGTCTTCCGGTGCATTAATGAAGCGTCCTAGAGGTTGGTCATCCTCAGAGCACTGGTCATTATAGAATATCTAATAATGGAATACTTACCAAGTACAGAGGAGTTTCTGAAACAGGCTTTAAGAGTTATTTGTCCCTCACTGCAATGAGAAGATAGAGATGTTACTGTTTCTGTTTCCCCTGTGGAGAAAGAGCCTCAGACATGGTCGCTTGCCCAAGGTCGCAGGCGCTGTGAAGGTCGGGCCTGGATTTAGATGCCTCTGCTGTCCGTTCCGCTCCACCACACCACCAGTCTACAGGAGAAAAGACCGAGCCATTTCTTTTTTATTTCACCCAAATGTCCTCCTATAAATATTTCTTGTGTTTTGCATCCTTGGCTTATTGCCACTTTCTCCCCACTCACTGTTCTTGACAACATGTGGCATCCGAAATCTATATGGACCTAAATCTCGCCTTGGAATGCCTGGCCTGTGTGCGTCAGTGAGCTGGATGCTTTCCCTGAAGTTGCGAAAGCCGCCCCCCTGGAGCGCACCTGACCTGGTCTCCATCAGTCCCTGTGCTCACTTTCTCCTGCCCCCTTCCCAGGCCTTACCAAAGGGGCTTTTCCTCCTCCCTATGCTTCATTGTTCCTTGGCCGTTTATTAATCTTAAAAGTCTTGCTTCTCTGCCCCTCCCTGGTTTCTTCAAAGACCCATATACGTGCAAGGAAATATTTTCTGAGAATCAGAAGCACTTTGGGAAGGCCAGATGATTGATGGTGAGCAATGGTGGGGAATAGCTCACTCGGCTTTCCGCCCACTCCGCCCTCTTTGGGTCAGGCCCAGAACACATACGAGGGAAAAATTGGGAATGCCGACAAATATAAAAGGAAGCATCCTCAGGTCACACATTTCAGCTGTATGTCATCTATCAGATGGAAACCAGCTTTTTGACAAAAAAAAAAAAAAAAGAGAGAGAGAAAGACTGTGGTTTATCTCTTCTGCCCGCAAATGAAGGACAGATTTGATTCGCTAAACGGCAGATTATGTGGTGAGACTTTGCTCCCCTGGCAAATTCATATTTGCATTTCCCCTGGAAACTTAACAGAGTTCTTTTGTAGTTAATTAACTGTAAAATAAGATAAGATTGCACAGTTGTAAAAGGAGGTATCTTTAAGGTTTTTCTGCTGGGCAGGGTATAATATATTTTATTTCTAATCAAAAGCCAAGACACCATCTCTAAGCTAGTGCAGAGGAGGATCCGCCCCTCATCCCCTCCCCTTTGATGTCCCTGCACATCCTGGAGAGCGCTCTTATTAGAAAAACAAAGGCACAAGATGGGACATCCATAGCCCTGAGCCTTCTGAAGCGGCGCCCCTCCCGTGCTGTGATGCTTGGGATTAACTGGCTGTGGTTCTTTTCCAGCTGCTGCTTTTTGGTAACCTGTTTATTGCACATGCTTTTCCCTGCTCTGTGTCTGGGAGCCACGACTCACCATCTCGATTTGTCTCGTTTGCTTTTCTGTGTCTCTTGCTTCCTGTGCCCAGTCGAGCCTGTTGACGCCCGCCCGGCTGCCGACCGAGGACTGACCACTCGACCAGGTACTGAACCCGCTTTACCTCTCGGCATCTTGTGCTTGAGCTTGAACGGACGTCGCCGCCTTTCTCCAGGATAAAGCCGCTCTCAGTCGTGCAGGTTGCAGTTGAGGATTCGAAGGGACCCTGGACACTAAACTTTGCCAAACACTTCTCCGCTTCTCCTGACACCTCATCTCCCCAGTTGCAAAGGAAGTGACCTAGTTTTTGTTTCTGAACTTTCTGATGAAACTTTAAAAAGAGCCCTTCCAACTTTTGTGAGGTTTTTTCCTTTCTTTTCTTTTTCTTTTTTTTTTTTAAGTGGAGAAGATTATAATAGAGTCTGTCCCCAAAAATGGAAGCCCAGACAGATGCTGGGTATCTGGTGGTGACTTGGTTACTGCTGGGAGCATCTCCTCTTTCCTTTCTTGTTTGGTGTCCAGATGGGGCCTTTTCTAACTAAACTGGGCTCAAGCTCCAATCAGTTACTGAAGTAGACGTGATTTCCTGAAAATACCAGATTTGGTGCATCTCCAGAGCCAGAAATACTTCACTTTTTCTCTTTTGTGGGTTGTATATACTTATTCTCAATGAGTGGCTAAAGTAACACAACAGATGTAGATGCATAATTTTGCACATAAGCCCTTTATTTTTTGTATTACTTACAAATCCCATTAACACTGAAAAATAGGCACTTCCTTTTTACAGTTTCCCAAGCATTAAAGAGAAGCACATTTTCACTCTTTGTTCTGTATTTAGCCTGTGGCACAAACTGAGTCTTGTGAATAATGTCACAGCATAACAGAAGCACGTCCACACCTGGTCTCCACCCCCCGCGCAACTCACCCAACTGATAGTAGCCAATGTTTTCAGTGAATTAGGAAGAAGAGGAAAGTTACTGAATTGGCAAGGCTGTATATTCTGGGAAGATTTTACTCCTAAGTAGCACATACTTTCCCATATTTCCTTCCTTCTATATTCTCATAATGTCTCCATGCAATTGTCAAGGAACAGGAAATTAACCTCCTCTGGACACAGTAATAATGCGTGGAAGGCAGACTTTGCTCCCTGGTTCAGACACAGTCGGCAGTAGAGACAGAAGGAGACCTGGTCTTCTTGCTGCCACTGCAGGTTCCAGCCAGGTCTGCGTCCAGCCGCAGTCACTGATGAAGACTCAGAGTCCACCTTGTGGCAACTTCATGGCCTCATGCTGTGATGAACAGTGGCAGCAGAGACAGGAGAGTGACACGTCTTGACAGCTGATTTCACTGATTTTATGAATCTCTGTCTGTAGGGCTTTTCAGGGGAACTGAAAGCGAGTCAGAGACAGTTTCCGTTCTCCTAATGTCCTCCTTATTGTCAGTGTCATGTAGGTGAATTTCAGGGTCCAGCAGTTGACATTCCTGCTCTGCTCAGCCAGCTGGTGAGGCCTTAGGTCAGTTCAGGCCTAATCGTAACCACAGCCCAGCTCGGGTTGGTCATTTGCCTTGAGACTTTTTTTTTCAAAGATGCTTCCCACTTAATTTGTATTTTTTTTTAATTTTTTTATTTCTTGAGACAGAGTCTCACTATGCCGCCCTCAGTACAGTACCATGGGGTCACAGCTCACAGCAACCTCCAACTCTTGGGCTTAAGTGATTCTCTTGCCTCAGCCTCCCAAGTAGATGGGACTACAGGTGCCTGACACAACACCCGGCTACTTTTGTTGCTGTTGTTACAGTTATCCTTGTTGCTTTAGCTGGCCCCGGCAACGTTGGAACCTGCCACCTCAGTGTAGGTGGCTGGCGCCGTAACCACTGTGCTATAGGCACTGAGCTGCCCACTTAATTTTTAAAAGAAGACATGCTTTTCATCTCTAAGTATGAAATGTGATTTGGAAGCACTCAATTTAACTAGTTTTACTAAGTTCCTACATTGGGCAAGCTGGGTCTTTATGTTCCTATTGAAATATCCAGGGAAAAATAGCACCACCAGGTGATTTTCTGTTTCTTTTTCCTAATCTAACATGAAAAGGACATTTCCATCCATTGTCAAACAAAAATAAGCTGTGGTAAAAGAAGACCTAGAAAATAGCTGGCAGTGTTATACAGGTGGGAGAAAGCGGCCCCAAACCTTTCTTATACCAATAACATTATGTCATGTTGATATTTCACAAAGATCGATGCACTAAATTCCATAGAGGGTGAAAAGAAATCCAGGGGAAAGGTCTCCACCCTCAGGAGTTTGACGTGTAGTAGAAGGAACACAGGTTGCACATTTAGAAAGATGAGACGGAATTCAGAAGGCAAGCAGATACGGAGCAACCTGAGTGCCAACAAGAATGTCCTGTGATGTGAGCAGATAAAGAGAACAGTCAGAGGACGTGCTGGAGATGAGGCTCCTCTCTGGAGCCTCCAGAGAGGTTGTGAAAGATTTGAGGCACCTGGATTGACAAATAATAAGGGAACAGTTTTCTGTAAGTCAGAGAGCAGCCTAGGCCCAAGCTTCCTCTCTTATACTACGTCTGGTTTGGGTGAACGATACGACAGCCATGGGTTAGAAGGAATACTCTGATAGGAAGTGAGGAAAATTCTCTGGTTAAGGTCTGAACGTTGATGAAGAGTGGTATTTGCTGGGCTTGTATTAAGACACGGATGTGCCTGTGGGTACGGCACCTCAGTGGGTAGGGTGCCCCTATATACCAAGGGTGGCAGGTTCAAACCTGGCCCCGGCCAAATTGCCATAAAAAAATAGCCAGGTGATGTAGTGGGGGCCTGTAGTTCCAGCTACTCGGGAAGCTGAGACAAGAGAGTCGCCTAAGCCCAGGAATTGGAGGTTGCTGTGAGCAGTGTGACACCACAACACTCTACTGAGGGCGATAAAGTGAGACTCTGTCTCTACAAAAAAAAGAGACAGGGACGTGCTTTTTACGTTAGTGCCTGTGGCGAGACTGGAAAGCATTTCCCCCTGTATTTTGTAGCCCAGTTTTGGTTCTTTATCAGCACATTTTCGAGACCACACCCTTGAGTCTAACGTGGTGAATTCTATCTTGAGACTTAACAGACCTGGAAAGGGGAAGGATCATCATACGTCACTGAAGTAGTGACATTGTTTTGGAATAATCATTGATGTCACTCAAAGCCAAGTATAGGGGTTCTGGTTTTGGTGTCCCCCACCCACTGCTGTAGAATCGTGACTGAGGAAAATGACTTCTCCTTCACTCTTCATATCTGAAAAATCAGAAGATCGTAACCTCTAGAATGTAATGCAAGGAGCCCAGTGATAACAGTGATTTCAGGATGTTAACAGCCATTATAGCCGTTCCTCCTGGCTTATTTCCAAAGAAAAGTAGACTCTGAAGGAATTCTAACCAGAATAAAAAAGAAAAAATACATTAGTAGGCTCTTCACATGGGGTGGAAAGCTGCCCTTTCTGTTATAATATGTTACTGCCCTTCTCCAGTTCAGATAAAGGAAAGCCAGGTCCTCGACCCCAAAGCCAGGTAACAGGTGTTGTGAAGAACCTACCCCCCTTTCCCCCAGAGGAACAGGTTCTCCCCATTCTTCATGACTGAGAGGAGGAAGGAGAGCTGGAGTCACCAGGGCTTAGGAAAGCCTATCCACTAAGGCCCCTGTCATTTATTTAAAACTACATTACATGCAATATCAGCTTATCATTGATGATATTTCTCTGTGTATGGGCTTATTAATTTTTTTTCTCTTTTAGTGAGATTTCATTAATGTATAAAAAGTATTTACTAAATGACTATCCATGCTAAACAGAAATTAACTAGCAAGAGCTCCTTTCTGCTGAGGGCCTATCAAACTATTGAGCTATAAGCATTCATTATTTATTGTTGTGCTGACTTGTTATATGAATTTATATTTTTCTTATTGAGACAAATTCTCACTCTGTTGCCCAGGTTAAAGTGCAGTGGCATCATCAAGCTCACTGCAACCTCAAACTTCTATCAAGCAATCTTCCTCCTACCTCAGCCTCCCAAGTAGCTGAGACTACAGGTGTACACCACCACACCTGGCTAATTTTTTGGTTTGTACAGAGACACGATCTCACTTTTTGCTCGTGCTGGCCTTGAACTCCTGACCTCAAGTGGTCCTCCCACCTTGGCCTCCAAAAATGCTAGGATTATAGGCATGAGCCACCCTGCATGCCTAAATTTATTTATTTATTTATTTTTACTATTAAAAGTATTTTTAGTATCCTTTCAGAAATAGTGTGGGCTTATATAACTTTGAATGGAGAACTTATTCTTAATTTTTTAAAGTAATTATTTGGCCCCCGAATCTAAAAGGGAAGACTATTCAAGAGAGTTTTTTTTTTAATCTCAGAAATATAGTTTCAATTGTCACATTACTAGATCCTGATGGCAGAAAAAGGGTGAGCTATAAAGAAATGTGTTTATACAAGTATCTCAGATTTTAAAGGGCTTATAGAAAGATAAAAATATACAATCACTGAGAATTAAAAGACTGGTTAGCATCATTGCCCTATAAAAATAAGGATCATGAAGGTTAGAGGACAGAATGAGTGGAAACTTACAAAAAAAATCCTAATAATTTGAAAGTAAGAAAATAAGAATAGAGAGCTCTGCAGGTCTCACAGTGGGGAGGGGGTGTGGGGGTGGGCGTTAGGTCAGTGAGAGAACGAGAGTTAAAGAAATCAGAAAGAAAGGGAAACTGTCCCACTTTGATTGTGTCTCTTATATCTATATTTGAACCTCTGATAAAAGGAAATTAAAGCCCAAGATAGATCAAGATAAAAAGGAAAGCACCACCCCTTATGTTAGTTGTCTGTTGCTCTATGACAACCCCAGAAATTAGCAGCTTAAAACAGCAAGCATCGTCTCTCACAGTTTTTATAGGTCAAGATTTGGACTGTGGTTTAACTGGTTGATTCTGGTGCAGGGTCTTTCATGAGGTTGCAGTCAAGATTGCCTGAGCTACAGTCATCTCAACTGGGGCAGGTGCATTGTCTGTTTCCAGAATGGCTATCACAGGAGACCCCCTCACCATCTGCTGGTGTGTCCTCCCCACAGCATGGCAGCTGGCTTCCCCCACACTGATTGGTCCAAGAGAGAGAACAAGAAGGAAGCTTCAGTGCCTTTTATAACTTAGTCCCAGAATCCATACCCAGTCAGTTCTGCCATATTCTGTTCATTGGAAGCAAGTCACTATTTCCAGGCCATCCTCAAGAAAAGGAAATTAAGTCCTCCCTCTTGAGAAGTATCAACAAATTTATGGATTTTTTTTTTTTTTTTGAGACGGAGCCTCAAGCTATCCCCCTGGGTAGAGTGCCATGGCATCACAGCTCATAGCAACCTCCAACTCCTGTGCTCAAAGAGTCTCCTGCCTCAGCCTCCCAAGCAGCTAGGACCACAGGC
>CAUYQV010070558.1:0-15368 GCA_963574575.1 Galagoides demidoff
TCCCTGGGTTAGGAACAAAATAGGTTCTCTAGGTTTGTTCTTCAGTTGAATTTGTATGTAAGCTGGGCCAGGTGCATTTACCTATCACCTGTAATCGCCCCGTGTGTGAGTGTGAGTTCTTTGTCAATCAGATGTTTGTAACTTGGGGACTGTCTGTGAAGCAGCAGCTTGATAGGTTTTGTTACTCTTTTTGCAGTTGGCCATTGAACATTTTCAATGTTTACAGTACAGTTTGATGAGATCTACTTAAATATGAAGGAGGCACAACTGTCTTTATTTAGGATAATGGTCTGCAGTTCCATCAAAAAAAAAAAGTTTTTTTTTTTTTTTTGAGATAAGAGTTTCACTCAGTCACCCTGGGGTAGAGTGCTGTAGCCTCACAGCTCACAGCAACCTCAAACACTTAGGCTGAGGGGATCCTCTGCTGCAGCCTCCTGAGTAGCTGGGACTACTGGCTCCCACTATAAAACCCAGCTATTTTTAGAGATGGGGTCTCGCTCTTGCTCAGACGGGTCTTAAACTCCTGAGCTCAAGTAATCTGCACACTTTAGTCTCCCACAGTGTTAGGATTACAGGCATGAGCCAGCCCACCTGGCTCCATCCAGATTTTTGCAAAAGACGTTTTGTAGGTGGTCTAGGCACTTATATGCACCTTTCAGAAAATGATTCATTATCAAAAGCCAGTAATTGTGATAGAAGCAAATGATGAAATGTCCAATGGAAGGAAAATGAAAAATGTTTATGGAATCCAGAGCACAGTGTTATAATAATGCAATATTATAAAGATGATAATGTGGGGTGGTGCCTGTGGCTCCAAGGAGTAAGGCGCTGGCCCCATGTGCCAGAGGTGGCGGGTTCAAACCCAGCCCCAGCCAAAAACTGCAAAAAAAAAAAAAAATGATAATGTGAAGAAAAATTAAGTCACTGGGACTTCTGTAGTAATTATTACTGCTGTTATTAGTGAATAAGAGATTGAAGCTTAAAATGCAGATTTTGTACATAAACTTCAATCTCTTATTCACTTGTAAGTATTTCATTATTGTATTAATTTGTGAAAAGGCCATGACTTTGCCAGTGTTTATTCATAATGGTCTATTGGTAATCCCAGAGAGTAGCAGAGGGGTTGGACACTGAAGCAAAGGGCAGGTGCTGAGTAGTTCATGCCTGGGTGGTAGGAAAATGCACCTCTGGCGGGGAGGGGGGGGAGGGCAAATGAAAGCAGATGGTGCAGGAATTGAAGGAGGTGGAGTTAGGGGCTTCAGAGGAGCAGAGGGTGAGAGTCTGGTCCCCTCATCACCACTCTGCCATCAGATAGCATTGAGTATTACACAAGCAGTAATAGCAAATAGACAGGGTTTGCCTTGTGCCACCTGCTGTCCTAGTACTGACACCAGGATGAATTAGTGTTGTCCACACAGTAAGCTTCTGTGGTGGGTACTGTTGGGAATCCTACGAATTCTCATTTACAGATGAAGAAATTAAAGTACAGAGAAAGTAAGCTGCCACCGAGCTGATCACCAGCAGGATTTGACCCCAGGAAAATGATACTTTTATGACAGGGGTGGCTTGAAGACTGTCTGAATTGCTGTAAGGCTTTTGTGCTTAATTACCTGCAATAACTAGTACAACTGGTATTCATAAAGCTCAGTGTCCCAGCTGTGGGGACCAAGGGAAGCTGCCCAGCTGTGCATGTGTGTGACATCTGAGTTGCCTTTGGACACAGGTGATCCTATGAGGAAAAGCTAATTTTCAGGTCCAGCTGTACAATAATATACAGGAAGGCCCCAGGTTACACATGAGATAGGTCCTGTAGGTTTGTTCTTCAGTTGAGTTTGTAAGTTAGAACAGATACATTTACCTATTGCTTGTCACAGCCTCCATTCATAAGTGCGAGTTGTATGTTAAGTCAGATGTTTGTAAGCTGGCAGGCAGCTGCCTGTACTTAAAAATCTTCATGGTATATTCATTAATATCAAAGCTCAAAAGTGTTATGAATCCTAAGCTCTGGCTGAAAACACAATTGTTTTAAAATTGAGAGTTTATCTGACTGTATGGACAACTTCTCACCACTGGTGCTACAGTGATGCAGAGGGTTAATGGCCCACTCTCTTCTAAGCTTATATGTACCAGTAAAAGAGACGCCGAGGCTGGTGTCATGATGAATTGGAAACAATTTTCGGATAAAGCCCAGTAGGCTGTGAACCTCCTGGTTCAAGATGGTGTCAACTAGCATTGCCTTTTGCAAGCAGGCAGAAAGAAACACATGTAATTGATTTTGTGGTTTCCCTTCCCTCCCACCTTCCGGTCATAGCTGCAGACACGAAATAAATGGTGTGCTTTAAATAGCGAATGTTTTCTGTAATCTTGACCAACATTCTTAGTTGAACACAGCCAAAAGGGGAACTTCCACCAACAGTGCATGGTTGGGGTGACAGAGCTGCCTCCAGTTCCCTTCCTGATGTGCAATGATAAGTTTGGTCTTTACCTAAGAGCACTGAGTGCAAAGGTACAGCAGAGTGCACTGACCAGCCCTGATGCAGGTGTCAGCACGGAGTGCACACTTGTAATGCTGTGTGCAGGAAATAGATAGCATGTAACACCAAATGGCCACCCAGTGAGCGGTGGAGCTGGGGTTCCGATGCCCAGTGCCCACATTTAAATTATAGGGACAGGCAGTCTGCTGTGTAACCGGTACTAGTGCCGGCTCAAAATTAGAATTAGGACAGGTGTAGCCAGACGTGTTTCAGGGCATCTAACAGAATGGTAACTTTTCAGTGGTCACAAACAATAGTATTCTTTTCATCTCTAGTGAAAAAAAAAAAATAGTAAAAACGTATGGAGCATGCTTTTGGGAAAATGAATATTCTAAAAGTGATCATTTTTTAAAAATTATTTTTATTTTCGAAGGCTTGACATTTTATTTCAATTGGATACATGCATCGTTGTAGGTACTTCAGCATGATACAGAACTTAAAGGCTGCCTCTTACACTTTTTATTTGTGCTTTTCCAACTGTGAGGCCTTTAGAGATACTGAATTATCTCCAATTACTTACGATTTTACACTTATTTTAGTGATCCTAGTAAATATAATTACAGGTTATAATAAACTGAAATGCTCAGTCGGTTGCTAAATGTTTTTCGCTGTTACTGTTTCCTCAAGACAGACATCTAGGCAGTTCCACAATTTCATACGTTTACAAATCTGCTTCTGGGTTATGAAGGAAGTTATTCAAGTATAAACCTTTTTATTTCTTCCTCCTGAATCGTTAGGATTTATATAGAAATAACCTTAAACATTTCATATTTTCAGTAAAATGGAAATATTTAAAAGTCTGTATAGTTTGGACTCGAAACTACATATTTCCATATTGTCAGAATTTTGAAATGTCTCTCATGAAATAGTAAGAATGTGGCAAATAAAGAAAAACTTTAGTCTCTAGAATTCATTTGTTCAACAAATAGGTATTGAGCATCTATGATGTGACAGGTGGTGTTTCTGGGGTATGTCAGAACAAAGACTGCTTGTCTTCCCCGAGTTACTTTCTAACCAGGTAAAAGAGACAACAAACAACATACATAATGTACTTTGTTAGCAGGTGCTAAATGCTATTGAAAAAATAAACTGCAGGCTCAGCACCTGTAGCTCAAGTGGCTGAGGCACCAGCCACATACACCAGAGGTGGCAGGTTCGAATCCAGCCCAGGCCTGCCAAACAGCAATGACAACTACAACCAAACAATAGCTGGGTGTTGTGGTGGGCACCTGTAGTCCCAGCTACTTGGGAGGCTGAGGCAAGACAATTGCTTAAGCCCAGGAGTGGGAGATTGCTGTGAGCTGTGATGCCATAGTGCTCTACCCAGGGCAACAGCTTGAGGCTCTGTCTCAAAAAAACAAACAAATAAATAAACTGCAGAGCATCATAGGGAACAGTTATACTAAGTGAGGTAGTCTGTGTAGTAGATATTGACAAGATGCAGTTTAAGCCAGTATTTGCAGGAAATAATCTGGGGAAGAGCATTCAAGCTGAGAACAGATAGACCAGAGGCCCTAAGGCATGCTTGGCCTGTTTGATGACTGCAGGGAGCCAGCAGGACTGCAGCAGAATGAGGAAGAGATGGGGTGGGGACGTGGCTTACGCCTGTAATCCTAAGACTCTGGGAGGCTGAGGAGGGTGGATTGCTTGAGCTCACAGGTTCGAGACCAGCCTGAACAAGAGCGTGACACTCCCCCCTCGACTACGTGCACCCAGCCATGTTTTTAATTCTTTTACCTGGTGAATCACCTTTACTGATTGTGTGTGTTGATCTATCCTTGCATCCTTGGGACAAAACCCACTTGAGGATGGTGAATTCTTTTTTTGATGTGCTGTGGGATTCAATTTGCTATATTTCATTTAGGACTTTTGCATCTGTATTCACGAGGAATATTGGTCTGTAGTTTTCTTTTTTGTTCTTGTGTTCTTTCCTGTCTTTGCTGTTAGTGTTTTTACTGGCTTTGTAGAATAAGTTAGGGAGGTTCCCTCCCTCTCAATATCATGGAGCAGTTTCAGTTCTTTGTAGGTCCGGTAGAATTCTAATGTAAATTCATCCAGTTCTGGGCCTTTTTACATTGTTCTTAGGAGACTTTTAAAATTTCTGTTTCTTCCTGATTCCAGCCTGAGAGTTTGTGTGTTTCTAAAAATGTATCCATTTGCCTTAGATTTCCTAGTGAACATAGAGGGTTTCACAGTCATCATGGATGATATTTTGTATTTCTGTAGTTATCAGGTGTGATGATGTCTCCTTCTTCATTTCTGATTGAACTTATTTAAGTCCTTTGCCTACTGTTTCTGGATCATTGATCCTTTATATTTTTTGGGGGGGGAGGGAAGGTTAATTTCATTTAGTTCTCCTTTGATCGTTTTTCTTCTCTTTTGCTACCTGTGGAATGGGTACCAGTTCCCAAAGTTACATTTGCTGTTACCTTCCATCCCTTTTAGCACATTTATTTATATTTGTATATATCTCATTTCTTTTTATCTGTGAGATCATACCATACGTATTTTCCACAGTTTTCTTTTATTAAATAATATTTTGGAAATCTTACCAATTGGCTGCATATGTTCCATAAGGTTATATTGACTATCACGTACATACACCTTTACACACAGAGGACTGTTACTGTAGATTAGATTCCTAGAAGTACAATTCCTAGGTCCAAGAAGCTTCCTTTTTTTTTTTTTTGAGACAGCCTCAAGCTATCCCCCTGGGTAGAGTGCCGTGGCACTGAAGCTCACAGCAACCCCCAACTCCTGGGCTCAAGCGAGTCTACTGCCTCAGCCTCCCAAGTAGCTGGGACCACAGGCGCCCACCACAACGCCCGGCTATTTTTTGGTTGCAGCCATTATTGTTGCTTGGTGGGCCCGGGTTGGATTCGAACTCGCCATCTTAGGTGTATCTTGAGCCACAGGCGTCGAGCCAAGAAACTTTCTTAAAATCTCCATCAGATTTTCTTTTCTGAGATCTCTTGTGGTAGGGTTTTTATTTTTTTGAAAGTTATATTATTCAACTCTAGAATTTGAGGGAACTGTTTGAAATAATGCTCTGAAGTTTCCTGCCTATGAACTTAATTCCCATTAGCAAGAGAATTGTAAATCATGAGCTTTATATAAAAAAAAAAAACGCAGTTAAATAGCTGGGTGTTGTGGCAGGCACCTGTAGTCCCAGCTACTTGGGAGGCTGAGACAAGAGAATCCCTTAAGCCCAAGAGTTGGAGGTTGCTGTAAACTGTGTGACACCACGGCATTCTACCGAGGGTGATAAAATGAGACTCTGTCTCAAAAAAAAAAACCCGCCGTTGATTTCATAATCTAGGTAGTTTAGCTAGTACCTGGGAGATATAATTTGCAATCCATGGGATGAATAGTAGAAAAAGGCTATTGCACAATGTCTTATAATAACTATTATAGGCAGAACGCAGCGGCTCATGCCTATAATCCTAGCACTGTGGGAGGCTGAGGCAGGTAGATCACCTGAGCTTAGGAGTTCAAAACCAGCCTGAGCAAGAGTGAGACCCCTGTCTGTAAAACTAGCCAGGCATTGTGGTGGGTACCTGTAGTCCCAGGTGCTTGGGAGGCTGAGGCAAGAGGATCGATTGAGCCCAAGCCCTTGAGGTTGCTGTGAACTATGAAGCCATGGCACTCTATCAAGAGCAACAAAGCGAGATTCTGTCTCAAATAAACAAAAACAAAAAAAGTATTTTATCTTATAGAAACGTGGCAGACATCTCCTTACCACGCGATCAGGATTACCATCACATAATAATCATGTTGCTGTCACTCAGTGATATAATGACGTGAGATGGGCATATTGCTTCTGTGATACTCCCCCAAACCCTTAACCCCAGTCTAATAATAAGAAAATTATGGAGAAACCCAATTTGAGGGATATTATACAGAGTACTTGGCCAGCATTCTTCAAAAGTTCCAAAATCATGTAAGCCAAGTAAATTCCAAGTAACTCTCATAGATTAGCATAACAGATGCAGTGATAACTAAATGCAACTTGATATCCTGGGTTAAACAAAAAAGGATGTTAGTGGAAAAACTGGTGAAATGGGGTAAAGCCTGTAGTTTAGTATGGTACCAATGGTTTAATAAATATATCGTGTTTCTGATGCCGCCACCGCTGTGGCTGCCGCAGCCTCTGGGAGCCTGGAAAAGGGGAATTGAGAGGGAGTGAAGAAATCTGTCCCCAGGCTGCGGCAGTGGCTGGGAGGGGGGTGGTGCAATAGCCAGGGCAGGGGCGCCGCTGCTGCTGCTGCTGGGGCAGTGGTGACCAGCACTAGCCATGCCGAGTAAAAACAAGAAGGAGAAAGAACCACGTAAAGCAGGGGAAAGTTCAAAAGAAGGACAGCAAGACGCAGGAGAACCAGAGCAGATTTCCAGCAAGAAAAACAGCCTTGTTGCTGTCCCGTCTACAGTACCTTCTAAAATAAAAGTACCGATCTCTCAGCCCTTAGCAAAGAAAGGCAAATGGCAAAATTCCTCAAGGTTTAGCACAAGCAGTAATACAGAACTTCAGAAACGACCATCTTTAAAAGACGTTCCTCTTGCTGATGAAGAGAAGTTTTTAAAATCCAGAAGTGACGTCAGAGTTGTGTCCTCTTTGTCTTTGTTTCCCATCCACTAAGTGACCTCAAGTGGAAGGAAGCAGAACGAGCTGAAGTGAAGGAGCTTTAAGTGAGATGGTGGAATATATCACCCACAGTGGGAATGTGCTCACAGAGCCTGTTTACCCAGAAGTAGGACCTATGTTTGCAGTCCACATCTTTCAGACATTACCACCTTCCTCCAATCCTATGGGAGCAGACTTTGACCCAGAGGAAGACCAACCAACGTCAGAAGCAGCCGGGCCTCACCTACAGCTGGTTTATGAATTTTTCTTAAGATTTTTAGAGCCTAAGCTAGCAGAGAAATATATTGATCAGAAGTTTGTATCGCAGCTTTTAGAGCTCTTTGACAATGAAGATCCTCGGGAGAGAGATTTTCTTAATACCACCCTTCACAGAATCTACGGGAAATTCTTAGGCTTGAGAGCTTACATCAGAAAACAGATAAATAATATACTTTATAGGTTTATTTATGAAAAAGAGCATCACAATGGCGTAGCAGAATTACTGGAAATAGTGGGACGTATAATTAATGGATTTGCTTTACCGCTAAAAGAAGAGCACAAGATTTTCTTGTTGAAGGTGTTACTACCTTTGCACAAAGTGCTATCGCTGAGTGTCTACCATCCCCAGCTGGCATACTGTGTAGTGCAGGTTTTAGAAAAGGACAGTATCCTCACTGAACCAGTAGTGATGGCACTTCTCAAATACTGGTCAAAGACTCACAGTCCAAAAAGTCATGTTCTTAAATGCATTAGAAGAGAATTTGGATGTACTTGAGCCATCAGAATGTATGAAGATCGAGGAGCCTCTTTTCCGGCACTGAGCCAAGTGTGTCTCCAGTCCACACTTCCAGCAGCAGCCATGAGCTTCTGTCTTTCAGGTGGTAGAACGGGCACTGGACTAATGAATACATCACGAGCTTAATCAGCGACAACGCAGCCAAGATCTGCCCACCATGTTCCCATCTTTGTACCAAAACTCGAAAGACCCATTGGAATAACACGATACGTGGCTTGATATATAACGCCCTGAAACTCTTCATGGAGATGAACCAGAAACTTTTCCATGACTGCACTTAACAGTTTTAAAGCCAAAAAACTGAAAGAGAAGCTAAAAGTGAAAGAACGAGAAGAAGCGTGAGTTAAAATAGAAAATCTAACCAAAGCCAATCCCCCGGGTACTAAAAAAGAGAGTAACATGAAAACGTCCAGGGTGTTACTTGGATGTTTTTCTAAGATAGGATTATGTCTTTATCATGGAGAGGGGAGATCAGTTTCACTAACATTGTATACGAAAATGTCTACAATAAAAAATACTTTTCAACTTTGTAAAAATAAATAAATAAATATATCATGGCACCCATAGCTCAGTGGGTAGGGTGCCGTCCACATACATCTGGGCTGGCAGGTTTGAACCCGGCCTGGGCCAGCTAAGACAACAATGATAACTGCAACCAAAAAATAGCTGGGCATTGTGGCAGGTGCCAATAGTCTCAGCTACTTGGGAGGCTAAGGCAAGAGAATCGCTTAAGCCCAAGAGTTTGAGGTTGTTGTGAGCTACGATTCCATGGTACCCTACCCAGGGTGACAGCTTGAGACTCTGTCTCAAAGAAAAAAAAAAGTTGCTAACATTAGGACAATCTGAGTACAGCTGCTCTCTAAATCTAACATTATTTAAAAGTAAAGTTGCTTTTGTTTTTGTTTATAGTTTTTTTATTTTGTTTTTTGCTTTTTGGCCAGCACTGGGTTTGAACCCGCCACCTCCAGTATATAGGGCCTGTTTTTGTTTTACTTAAATTATGCTTATCCTTCTGGACAGTTTGTACCCCAAAAGATAATCTTCCCTAGAAAACTACTTCTGCCGTCTTAAATCTAAGAGATTCTCTTGTCCCAGGACATGGAGTCCATCAAGTTCTAGATCTTCTGGGCTAAAGACTTGGTGCAGGTAGAGAAATGTGTGGATGAAGGAGGCGGTGTGTGTATAACGAGGGCCATATGGAGGACCTTAAAGATGTGGTCTGAAGTCATAGACCCTGTGACAAGAGGTCAGGCTGGAAGAATCAGAGAATTGAGTGGACTTGCCTTTGGAATGGATAGCCAAAGAGAGAGTGCAGCTTTATGATGTGAAAGAGGCATTTGTGAATGTTTTGTCAAAAATAAAATGGTTGCAGCTCGGTGCCTGTGGCTCAAGCAGCTAAGGCGCCAGCCATATACACCTGAGCTGGTGGGTTCGAATCTAGCATGGGCCCAGCAAACAAACAATGATGGCTGCAGCCAAGAAATAACCAGGTGTTGTGACGGGTGCCTGTGGTCCCAGCTACTTGGGAGGCAGAGCCAGGAGACTTGCTTGAGCCCAGGAGTTGGAGGTTGCTGTGAGCTGTGATGCCACTGCACTCTACCCAGGGTGACAGCTTGAGGCTCTGTCCCCACCACCACCACCAAATGGTTGAAAACAAATTTTGTCAATAGGAGTCCAGTCAGTCAGAATGTAATGCATGGCTATTGAAATGCAAAAAAGACAAGTAAAGCTAAAACATACTAGCAACCCCTCTAGCTGGAAGAGGGAGCCTCATACAGCCAAAGATAAGGATGATTGAGAATATCTGTGGTTAGCATATAATATATGATCTAGCAAGCTTACATGGGTAACCCCCAAACAGAGTGCAAAATAGGTTAGTACTAATACCAATGTATTGTGTTATTTTTGAACATGAGTTCCATTGTGAAAGCAGTGCAACCAAGTGTTTGGGAAGGATATGGCTAATGAATGCACAGTACGTCGATGGCTTGAAATGTTCTGTTCTGGTGAGTTCAATCTGGGAAATGAGCTACAGAGACAACCGGAGTCCAAGATAGATTACGATGAGCTGAAAGCTTTAGTGGAAGCAAGTCTGTAGTCCATCTAAACCTACCTGTGAGTTAGCAACAGGGTTTGATGTTACTATTCCAACAATCTTTGACCATTTGAAGCAAATCAGCAAGGTAAGGAAGCTAGATAAATGGGTTCCAAATGAATTAAATGAGCATTAAAAGAAAAATCATCTCAAATATTGCCTTTCTTTGCTGTTATGATGTGAGAGTGAACCATTTCTGTATTGTATTGTTACATGTGATGAAAATGGATTCTTTTTGACCATTGCAAGTGTTCAGCACAGTGGTTGGATAAAAACAAGTGCCAAACCACAGTCCAAAATCCAATATTCATCAAAAGAAGCTAATGGAGTTTGTTTGTTGGTCTAGCCCTGGTATTATCCACTACGACCTCATGAAACCTGGTTAGTCAGTTACAGCAGATGTTGACTGTAACCCACTGGATGACGTGGTAAGGAAGCTTGTGTTTAAGCAGCTGAGATTGGTTGATAGAGACAGGCCAATCCTCTTGCAGGACAATGACCAACCACTTGTCATACAAACAGTGCTACTCAAACTACAGAAGCTGGACATCCACCATAGTCACCAGACCTTATACCAACTGACCACCACTTGTTCCAGGCTTTGGACCACTTTTTGCAAGGAAAAATATTAAATTTTCAACAAGCTGTGGAAAACGTCTTTCACGATTTCATCACCACTAGCTCTCCAGGCTTCTTCACTGCTGACATAAGCTACTGTTAAGATGGCAAAACGGGAAGGAGCTGAGACATGTTCTTCTTAGTAAAGCACCACAAGCATGCAAAAGCAAGTATCCAGTGTACTCAATGCTAGTATAAAACCAATATATAAACAACTACTCGCCCACACTAAAGAAAAATACAAGTTTGTTCTAGTGAGAGGAAGAAGGGAAAGGGGAAAGGAGAGGAGGGAGTGTGTTTGGCAAGTTCCCACCTAATGTGCACAATGTAAGGATAAGCAGCACATCCCCTGGGTTCAAGTTCAAGGCCTCAACTACAGCTTGAACTTGATCTAAATGCAAACAACGTAACTTAACCATTTGTACCTCATATTAATCTGAACGTTTTTAAAAAGTGACGAAACTGTTGATAGTTTGGGTGCATACTTTGATTAATTGTACTGCTTCTTGCTTGAGATATAATAAAAGATTCAAAATTGGACGTTTCATATTTAATGACCTAACAAATGACACACACACACACACACACACCCCCAGCTACTAACTAGCATACTGTAATTAGTTATGTCTGTGCCTGAGATAACCATTTGTAATTATCAGTCACTCCTACTGGTTCTTGATAATTTGGAATCAAACAGCCCCATAGTTAATGTAAACTTTATTGAATTAGTAATCTGGTTGCAGTTTTTGTTCAATCCCCTGTTACGTAACTGGCATCCAAATAAGGACTATTTCCTAATAGGAGTAGGCCGAGGCAGTGATAAACAAGCAGAAAGTTTTACTTTTTTATTGTGAGTATCTAAGATGTTAGCAGATGAAGGATTTAGTGAAATAGTGTTTCTTTCAGACAAACTTCTTCTGCCCTGGCTTATTTGACCTATACCAGTGATCAGCAGACTTTTCCTATAAAGGATCAAATGGTAAATATTTTTGGCCTTGTAGCCACAAATGATCTCTGTTGTATATTTTATTGCTTTTTGTTTTCTTAAACAATCCCTTAAAAATGTAAATATTCTCTGTGCCCTTCGCAATGTTTTCATGCTTTTGTGGTAGTGGCTGAAGTTTGTAGACTTGATCTGAAATGAAGTTTCCAACTGGCAAAAGTTGTGTAATCGTGACTGTGGATTTATAAGATAATAGATGCATAGTTGATCTCCTATTGCAGTATTGCAGGTATTTTGGCACATTCACTAAAGATATGCTCTGTAGGGTGGCACCTACAGCTCAAAGGAGTAGGGTGCCGGCCCCATATACTGCAGGTGGCAGGTTCAAACCCAGCCCTGGCCAGAAACTGAAAAACAACAACAACAACAACAAGAAAAGGTATTCTCTATAAATATGATACTTGGAAAACCCCACTATCCCTGGAAAGTTGGCTATCCAGAAATTAAGTTACTTGTTTTGAAGTTCTAGTTAGTATTTATGTAAGACATGTTTATTTCTAAATAGACTAATTATTAAACTTGCTTCATAATTTAATGTGTAATAGTGGTGATTTATTTTTTTAAAGATTGATTTAATTAACTCACGAACTGCTGCCTTTGTATATAAGTGTGTCACTGCTTTCTCTTGTAAATTGATGTTAAATGTACATTCTGGATTTTGTTTTACAATTATGTTACAGGGTTTTGTTTTGGGTTTTGGTTTTTCTGAGACCACAGAGTCTCACTCTTACCCTGGGTAGGGTGCTGTGGTATCAGCCTAGCTCACAGCAACCTCAAACTCCTGGGCTCAAGGGATCGTCTTGCCTCAGCCTCCGAGTGGTGGGACTACAGGTGCCTGCCACAAGGCCCAGCTAGTTTTTCTGTTTTTAGTAGAGACAGGGTCTTGCTCTTGCTCAGGCTGGTCTTGAACTCCGGAGCTCAAGCACTCCACCTACCTTGGCCTCCCACAGTGTATATTATAGTTCTTTCTTCTGGTTTGCTGTTTTGTTACAGTGTTTCACTGTTTCTGCCCCAAGTCTATCCTCCACTAGACTGGAGCAGTTGGCTTTTATGCTACTAAGCCATTCTTAGGATCACCAGGAAAAAACATCCTGAGCTTCCTAAAGAGCTAAATGGTTGCATGATACGCGGCAGGTTTTGGGGATATGCTCTGCCTGCTTGCTCTGCCACAATTTTTCCAAGAAGGTAAATGAACTTAACACATTTAAAGATTTGAACTTTGTTTCTTCTCTTTATAAGTTGAATGATAGTCCCTCAAATAATCTATTACTCTTGCTTTCTAGACCTTTGTTCTATTTTGTTAAACATTGCTTAATGCGGGTAAGAGATAGGCCATTTTAGCAGACGAGAATGTGATGAAAACCCATTTAATTTCTGTTTTACCACTGACTCTTCAATGACTTCTCAGGCAATCCTTGAAACGGTTAATATTTTCTAAAATCTGTTTCAAGAAGATAACTTTTGAGAGGAGCACCGAAAGTAAAGTGGTAGTATATTTTTTAATCAATATTATTTAATAATCAACTGGATGAAGAGTATTTTTTGACTCAATAGAAAATTGATTTGGTTTAAAAAAATTTACTTTTCTTGTTTTGAATAACATTTTTTTTGAAAAAAAAAATCCCTTAATAGTTCTTTTTAAAATATTTAGATTCTACCGAAACAAAACGCTTTGTTAATCAAATGGTAGTTCCTTAAATTGCATACTTTGATTCAGTGACAGTGAATTTCCTGGTGGAAATTTTATTTTCTCTTAAGCGGAATCCACTGTTGTTACTGTCACCAGCTCAGCCAAAAGAGAAGGAAATTTAATGTGCATCTTAAAGAGAAAATGCTGACATACGACTCTAAAACGTCTCTGGAATTCCACATACAACTTCTCGTATAAGAAATTAAACAGAAAATTTAATTTTTACCATGTCTTCTGTGTCTCCTGGTGTATTTTAGTGTCATTTTAAAGAATATTGGAGGGTTCTAAATTCTAGTGACTGTGTTGTCTGTATAAGCTTCCCATTCTTTCTTTTTTTTTTTTCAAACGTGGGTCACCATTGGCTGTGTCATGGATGTTATGTGAGGACTGAGTAAGCTGTGGGTGAGAGGTTGTGTGTGTGCACACAGGCGCCCGTGTGTTTGGGCTTTTTTAACAGAGCCCTTCTTCTGTAGAGTCTTTGGGTCAGCTGTCACACTGGTGCTTTCCTGCTTTGTTCTTTGAGTTGCTGGATGACTGGTGACTGACTGGACGCTGGAAAGGAACACTTTTAACGGATTAGTGCAGGGGCCCTCCTGGCCTCTCTTTCGCCCACACTGTGGCAGCTGCACTCCGCCCTTTTGGTGGCCCTGCTAGGAAGGGAGTGTGTGTGGAGCAGTCTGCTGTCAGCAGGCATTAATGTGGGATGAGCTCTTGCCCAGGAAACCCCTTTGTCAAGGCCAGCGCACATGGGGAAAGTATTTCTATTCTTGGTAACTGTGCCTGGGTTTGTTTTATGGGGGCAGGAGAAATCTAACTCAGAAAACAAAGTTGATGTGTGCCTCCCTGCTTACCTGCCCTTCCTTTTGGTACTCCCACAGACTGCAGTTCCTGTCCAGAGATCACTATCGTTCCACCTTGTCCCACAACCAGCACAACCACACTGGTGGGTCAGAATGTACGTGAGGAAGAGGCTCAGGGAATAAATGGGAGGGCGCCAGCGAAGCTCGCAGCTGCCAGTCCCAAGCCACAAGGTACGTTGTGTGGGCCGGGGGTGGTGCCTGCCACGGGGCTGGGGCTTTGTTGACCAGTGAAGGTGATCCAGAAGAATCAGGACCACAGAAAAGGAGTTTTAAACTATAAAAGGGAGCAACTGCATATATCCTTTTTGAGAGAAGAATCAATCCGTGAACCTTCTCAGGCGGAGGTTTGGTATTTGTTCTGCTCCTGAAACAATGCACACATTTCTCTCCTGTGGTTCCTTTCATGTTGCTGAAAGTGTTCTCTGTGATCTCTGCATGCGGTGCCCCTGACCTAGCCCAGGCCCTCATTTACCCTCGGTGTGATAAGTGCATTTGGGACCACCGTCAAAAGGAAATGACTTGCCAGGTGTCTGAGGATCTGCGCAACACATAATTCTAAAACAGCACCGGACATACTTAGCAAGAACGTTCTTTGATAGTGTTAAGGACCTGGGGCTGGAAAAATCTTGCGGTAAGGTCATTCACAGAAATGAAAAGTAAAAATCCCTCTGTTCAGGATTGTGTGGCCAACAAGGGGGAAGAAAAATTCACTGATCATTTCCTTTTACCAAGAATCTTCCAGTGAACTGGATATTAACTTGGAGAGGTACAAACATAGCATTTGAATGATTGAGAGCAAGGCCTTTTGGAATGGAACACATGAGCTAACCTGTGGTTTCGTGTATGGTTTCTTCCTATTAAATATGCATTTATAATGGATGCTGAACATTCAGCCAAGGGGGGTATTTTTAGAATTACTATACTTTGGAAAAATCACTTTCTATTTTATCTTTATTTTTTGAGACAGAGTCTCACATCATTACCCTTGGTAGAGTGCTGTGGTGTCACAGCTCACAGCAACCTCAAACTCTTGGATTCAAGCAATTCTCTTACCTCAGCCTCCCAAGTAGCTGGGACTACAGGGGTCTGCCACAACACCCACCTATTTTTAGAGGCAGGGACTCACTCTGCCTCAGGTTGGTCTCGAACCT
>CAUYQV010070559.1:0-21012 GCA_963574575.1 Galagoides demidoff
CTATCCCCCTGGGTAGAGTGCCATGGCATCACAGCTCATAGCAACCTCAACTCCTGGGCTCAAGCGAGTCTCCTGCCTCTGCCTCCCAAGTAGCTGGGACCACAGGCGCCCGCCACAATGCCCGGCCATTTTTTGGTTGCAGCCATCATTGTTGTTTGGCGGGCCTGGCTGGGAATTCGAACCCACCACCTTAGGTGTACGTGGCTGGCGCTTCAGCCGATTGAGTCACAGGCGCCGAGCCTATACCTGTTTCTTTACAGGAAAATGTTTACCACTAAAATATCACTTAAATGCCATACGATTATTAAAACAAAAGGGAGAGCAGTGTTACGTATTATCTTTCTGGTTGCACTAACAGATATTCAGGTTATACAAATAATGGGTATTTAGTATGAGGATATATTGGGGAAATAGGAAAAAAAGGAATCATGCCTCACACCCAAAATTCCTCAAAAAAAAAAAAAGTAATATAAATGTTTTTCTTATGCTCTTGTCATATCTGTGCACTCAGCCTTAGATTACCAGCTCTCTGCACAGTTAAGTGGCAGCCAATTGGTCAAATACTGGCCTGAATGGCAGTGTCATGTGGCACAGCATACGGCAACCTTTGTTTAAAGAAACTTTCTTCAGCTTCCCTTCTCAGCAGAGGAATGAATAACCATTAAACCCTTAGTAAATTTCCAAAGGGGACAACATGTAAAGATAACTGAGGATTATTCTAAAGGAAGGCAATGCAATTACCAGTCATTGTAAGTTTTTCTTACATTGTAAGTTTTCAGGGGTTTTTCTAGTATAAAAATAACCATTTTTGAACATTTGCTGTGCGTGATGTGCATTGTGCATATAATTTATTTTATTTAATCACTATAGAAACATAGAAGGTAGATATTTCTAAGCTTATGTTACCAACAAGGCCTGGAATTTTCAGAAACTTGTCAAAGTTCACACAGCTAAAACATGTGAATGCTAGAACGCCAACCAACGTTTAGCTGATACCAAATCTAGTTCTTTCTTCAACAATAACACACTACCTACCTTTCCCTCTACTGTCTCCTCATACTCTTCCTTCATTCTATTATATTATAGAATTAATGAGCAGTTACAGATTGAATCTCATGATGACTTATCATATGCATATGAAATAATCTCTCATTCTTGTTAACCTGGAGTGTATGAAAGCTGAGTGTAGTTCTCTCTTACTTAAAAATGGAGAGACAGAAAAACTATGCATTTTCCTGTATATAAAGGAAATGATTTCCAAAGATGGCTAAGAACCAATGGGAACCAAAATTCAGGTGCACTCAACAAAGATGAGAGGATTAGGAATACAGTCAAGGAGTTCATAGCCCTGGTTCCCTGTCTCACAGACTGGTGTTTCTTGTTGCCTGCTGGACAGCCAGTGTTCTCTGTGCAGCCAGAAGAAAAAGGTAAATGCAGTAGATCCTCTGTAAGCTGCCTACCCACGGGACTATAACAAACTGGCTAATATACAGAGGTGGTCAGTACAAGGATCTAGGCCTACTGTGATAATATGTGCCTGGGGTGCATGTCTGGTCAATGGAAATTAGGGAGGTGGTCAACTGTGGAGGTTCCACTGTAGATAAAATCATGGCTGAACCTAGTATGCTTTAGCGTGATATGCATAGCTTTTTTTAACCTTAGAAAAATTAAATATTAATAACATTAATGTATATCCCTTAAAAAACATTATATTGGACACATTGACTCCAGGCAAAATTAGAAGTTTGATTTCATGTTAACTATTAAAGTAATCTCACTAGAATGCATCAAACAGTTTTAAAATAGTAATTAAAAAGAAACCCGTGGTTTTGCTTACTAAAGACAACTATAAAGCTTCCTTATTACAATCAAATTGTTCCATAGTAACCAATAAAGATCATAATCAGGAAATTAAAAAAAATGAAATAGTAACAAAACAAATTTTAATTTAGAAGCATAGCATATTCTGCTTTTAGTGATACAGAAAAGTGTCTTTGAACCTGCAAATTGAGCTATTTGAGGATAAACACACACACAAAAATGACTATAAGGTGTATTTATGAGCATTAACACTTTCAAACCAGCTCCTACCCCCAAAGATATTTTCTTCTCATATATGTTATCTTTATCAAAAAGGGAACCCTTCTCCAGCAGTTACTTTTTTCTTCTATTTTTTCAAAAAAACATATATTTTATTTTCTCTGAAACTTGAAGGACTAGCCATAAAATTCAAAAAACTCCAGGAAATGCCTGCTTTTACATATTCAATAGGATTTGTGTTTGTCCCAGAGGCTACAGCAATTCCAGTTCTTTTTAAGAAACCCTGCCTTCTCAGCCCATGGGATTCTGTTCAGAATGTTTTACCTCGTGAGTTATGTAGTTTCACCCACTACATATCTCTATACAAGACGCTTTGCTTCTAGGATGCTGAAGAGCATTACTCACTCTAGACTTTCAAGCTGTCATCTCTCTATGGAATCCCTCTGGCCAATACCAATTATTAACATATTTCATTCCCTGGACCTGTTCTTGTCCTCCTCTTTCTTTTCTACTCCCATCTCTTCATGCTCTTCCTTCATCTCAGTCTTATAAAATGTATTCTGTTAGTGACTCATGTAATGCCACAGTTTACAAAATTCCTTCAACATAAGCTTACTATGGAGAATACTAACGCTACAGAAAGTACAGTGGGGATGGCTGAGCAAATACGGGGTTCATGTGATTTATCTCACAGCAATAGCGGAGCCAGAATTAAAACAAAGGGGATTCATACCAGCAATCTCAAATGAGATTTAGAATATACTTCTGTCCCATTCCTTTTTGCATACTGAAATAATATCCAATGAAGGACAGCACAGATACACGGATAGGTAGGCAAATAGTTTGCAAACATAGTGAACACATTTTAACAGCAGCTATACTGAGTACTTAATTTGTGGGTTTTATTTTCTTTCTTATGTTTCTTATTTTCTTTCTAAATTTGAGAAATAAAAATAAATGGCTTCTAGTATCTAGGTCTGTACTTAATGACGAGGTGTTCAGAATAACCTACAAAGGAAATATAACTTAAATATATTTTCCTCTAATTTGTCTATTCAGAATATAAACAATATTAGTATAATCTTCAGCCTCATTCCATATGGAATGTGTTTAACACGCTAAACACATACATCCTGAAGTAGCCTGTGGGTGGTTGCATTGTTCTTAATTGCCAAAGTAAGTAGGACCTCTCCTAAAGACTAATCTCCCATGAGCTTGTGAGAAGTGATTTTTGAGATTAGGAAGAGACTAAGGCAGAAGAGACTAAAGCTCTGAATCTAAAGGGACAGGGACAATGAGGATATATAGTAGACATTGTTGTCACCCTGTCCTATGTACCTTTGGCCCACACCTGTGGGGCACGTGGAAGGAAGATAATAGATCATGGGTTTCCATTCAAGGATTGCAGCTTCTTGCTACTCTTCCTGAGGGGTGGCTTTCTTTGGCTTAGAGAAGCCTGCTAGGAAGTGGATAGGAATAGACCCGAAGTATGAGAAATATAAAGGCTTCGCGGCCACCATGGACCAATGGCAGATAGGCACAGGGAGAAAATGTCCTTTGATCCTCATTCATAGACATGGTTACTATGAGGTATGATCTGTACAGTTTTTCAGAGTCTCCTAATAGAAATGATCTCAAAGATGAGTTTCTTACCTAGTTTACTAAAATAAAAAGAGGCCTCCCTTAAATGGAGAATTGTAAATTTTATAGCATCTGAAGCTTGTGAATTGAATACTAGACTTTCTATTTAAACAAGATCTCAAGTGTTAAAAATAATTCCTATCCAAGAAAAAAGTCAATTGCAAATGTGGTCCATTTGCTGAAATAAATAGCCAAGAGAATACCAGAGACATTGAACAGTACTTCAATTCTGAGACAGTCTAGAGGGTACAGTCTACTGACTCCACACACGTATATGAGCATTATGTGATTCTGAGGCTGAGACAGACATTTTTTTCTGTTTCCACATCATACAAGAAAATGGAAGGGAACTCTGGGATTTTGCTGCTGTCTTGCCCCCACCACACTGCAATGGCAAGAATCCTCTCCTGGTCTGGTTGCCACAGGGGTTTTTTCACCTCCTTCCTGGACACTCTCAAGTACATGAGCTTTAATCTTTAGACTTTCCTTCGTAACATTGTTCAAAAAATTAATTTTTCTATGATATGAGATATTGGAAAGAGAGGAAAAAAAATTTATAGCTTTGTATATCTCAAAATATTGTCTTCACATACATATTTAAAGTCTTTGCTGGTGCAGTAAAGATGTCTTTTTCTGGAATTGTCTTCCTGCTGGAGACAAAGATGTCACAGAAATTGAGAATATAACATCTCCTTACACTGTGGGTGTTTTTGAACTTGTGGCTCAGATTTCTAAAACACTATATACAGTACATAGTGTGGTTACTGGGTCATACTACAGCAAATGTCCAGAAAATTAAACTTATTTTGCTTCATTATTATTACTGTAAGACTGTGTTACAATGATTTTTCGTAGGATCTGCTCCCAGGGAAATATAACCCAGCTTCAAACCCTTCTTTGACTAATCTGCTTCCCAAGTACCTTCTATATCACCAAAATCTTCTTGTAATTTTTTCCAATCTTGTAAGCTAAACTTTAATTTCTTTACTCATGTATTCAATCAATATTCAGTTAGGTGATAGACACTACATTAATGAAGGAATAAAAATAAGCAAATTAATACAAATCTCACATGGAACAACTGTCTAGTGGCAGAGGTAGATATTAATCAAATAACTAAAATGTAAAATTGTTATCATTATACATAATAAAATGAAAACCACAAGAGGACATAATTTTTTTAGGGAGGTATGGAAGGGTACACTGCTATATCTGATACCTAAAAAATGTCTCCAAATCCTCCTTCAGATATCAACTAAATAAGAAAGGGGAAAATAGCCCTCCAGGCATTATGGAATGCAGTCATAAGGTACTTGGTACATGCTCCAGCAAGGATGTACAAGGTCCTGGGATAGAAAGATGTATGACAGCAATGATGAATTCTAAGAAGATTGAAAAAAGGGAGGACAAGAAAGGATGGCAGAGCAAGATGAGAGTGGGAAGTTAGATACGGGTGTGGACAATCAGGCTTACAGCTTTTAACACGGACTTAAACTTGAGATTCATAGTTCTTTTGAGGGTTGAAGCCAGAGAAGTGACCTGGGCTCAATGGAGAATGGCCTGGTGAGGGAACAAGTGGAAGTGACCTGGAAAGTGGAATTTTCTGTTGCACTGAAAAGACTCAGAGAACTGAGGTGTCAACTTGAAAGAGGGACAGAATGGTGGCAGGGAGAAATGATGGAGTCCAGAAATATGGAAAGGGAAGGCAATATCATGGCTAACAGATTGCATATGAGTGAATGCAGGAGCGGGAGGGGTAAGGGAGGCTTAAACCTTTCTAGTCCGGGATCTGAACTGCAAGGTACGGGATGACTGATGGGAAGGGAAGACGTGTTTTTAAATGCGAGCATGATGTAAGCAGTGCCTTTGCATCTGTGCTCTATTTTATTCACATTTGTAGGACAGCTACTGTTATAGAACTTCACATTCATGCCCACAGACTTGATGTGCAGCTAAAGCCAAACACTTCTTGGAGATAAGAAAGGTTTCTTCAATTTGACGAAACGAGAAGACTGGAGAGCAGAATCCCTCAGGTCTATCTTCTCAAGAAAAGAAAGCAGCGAGCTTTCCCGTGTGGTGAGGCATAAAGCAGGGGGTACTTCAGGGAAACAAAGCAGGAAATCTGTGCTGCTTTTAGTCTCAGGTAACACCCTGAATACCCAGACTCCCAGTCAGCTGCTAGGCACAATTTTTTCCAGGGCCTTCATTCCTTCTATAAAACCAACTCACAGATTCTCCTTGTGACCCGGGAGTGTTCCTCTCCTCCTTGACAAAGATAAGTCATCAACACTTCATAACTACTGTGATAGCAAGGAGTGCTGGGCAGGAAGTCAGTGGTTTGCATGTGCAAATAACCAAGGGCTGAGTCCAATTTTACATTATTTCAGTCATTATAAAATGCCAGGGTTGTAAAATATCAAGGGCCCAGCTACATTACTACTCTGATGGAAGGATGCCTATCAGACGATTTTATGTATACTTATAATACTTCCCGTATTAGAAAAAATACAAAGCTTAGTTTGACTTAGTTTCCTTTCTCTAGCCCATATGATTATTTTACTATAGACGAGTCTAATCCATTTATCAAAATCATATGACGTTAGCAACTTAAAGGATCCCTCAGGGCATTTTGAGAGAGGAAAAAATGGAAACAATTCTACAAACATTAGTGAACTCTTAAAATGCACCATATATTTTTTCTCTGACTATCATCAAAGACTATATGACCTATCAGTGCTTCTTAGGAAGACAGGAATATGCTGGAACTGGAGTGGCCATAGGAGAAATTTACCATTCATTTCTGCAAATCAACTGCTTTTAGAGTAACAAGCATATGCTCATCCCCAAATCTCTGACAGTAGTAACCATATGTATTACATTTCTATGAGTATTTTATTCTAACTCAGCCTCACATGCCATGAAGGATCACACACAATTTTAAGTCATCAGTTACATTCATTGGCACAACTCACTCTGAAGAAAGCCTGATTTTGACCTCACAACAGTATCATAATTTCATGCAAATAAATGCCACATATGTTAAAATGATGAAGATAAATTTTACTGGGGAATGGTGAGCATAAGTGATCCTTTCTAAAATATATTAACAATTAAATAACAAATAATTGTCTTTTGAAGATCAATAAATGCATATTCCATATATATTCCTGGCTTTACAATAGTCTAATCCAAGTTCAGCCTCATCTCCAAGTCTCACCAAGCATATGTCCTTGTTTATATGACAGTTAAATTATATGTTCATCATTTTCACTGAGGGCATTTGACATTTATATGTTGTGGTGAAAACAAATCGGGTAATATTGCTGGCTTAAAAAAGATAAACCTACTACAAAAACTGAATGCTGTCTGCTTTCAAAGGAGGACAGTTTGTGTTTCCAAAATTGCAATATTCTTACATCTCTTATGTACAGAAAATAAAAGGAATCACAGGCATTAAAAAGTTTTTTCAACCAAAATTGTATAAGTGTGATACACTAACTCGGAGCAATGGCAAGACAAATTAGGAGATGAGACAAGTCATTCAAAGACTTAACTAAAATTAAATCATTAAAATAGTTCTCTTGCTGCACAATCTGTGTTGATTCCTAGGTTGTTCCTCTGAAGTACACGTGTGACCAAGGTCAGAGGGGTTCTCTGAAAGCTTCAAATTTAACTACACCTATTCACAATCGAAGATTCACCTTTTCAAGAGCATTACAATGCAGCTCTGTATAAAAATTATTGCCATTGGGAAGATCCAGGTCTAGATTTTCTTTATAAATGCCAGATCAAAAATGGGCAGCTTGATTTTCAGCTTTCTACCCTCTTTTTAGGCCAAGGGGGTATGCATTAGATCCCACACAACATTAGCCACAGAATTTAAGCTACAGAAATGCAGAATGCTTGCTCGAAATTCAGGTTCTTCATTATCAGAAAAGTAACCAAGATAGAGTATCTATACATTCTGAGCATTCTAGTAAATAACCCAAGCTTAAAGGGTACAGGAGCACAAACATGATTGGGGGGGGAGGAATGCTGAGTTATTGTTACTTGGGTATTAAAATTTTCAGTTTTAAAGAATGAAGAATTATGGAGAGGGATAGTGGTGATGATTGTGTAACACTATTGATGTATTCAAGATCGTTCCACTGTATTCTTAAAAATGGTAAAGATATTAATTTTTTTGAGATGTGTACTTTACAATAAGAAATTGGAAAAAGAAAAAGGAGAGCATCCCTAGTTGAAGTTAAATTATGTTTATAATTTCTTTTTTTCTTTAGCCTTCTTTCTTGTAATTTCAGAATATTGAGGGGTACAAACATTTTGGTTACATAAATTGCTTTTGTACCATATGAGTCAAAGTTATAAGTGGCGACATCACTCAGTGTCCATTATACCCATTAGATGTGAATTCACCCATGCCCTGTCCTCCCACCTACTCAAGGGCTATTTCCTTATGGGCATATAAGTGATTGATATATTCCAGCATAATAATGAGTACATGAGGTGTTTGTTTTTCCATTCCTGTGATATTTCACTTAGAAGAAGGGTCTGCAGTCCCATCCAGGTCAATACAACAGGGATTAGTTCACTGCTGTTTTTTTAATGGCTAAGTAGTACTCCATTAATCCACATATGTGTTTGTTTATAATTTCATATTGTTAAATACTCATCCTGTACATCAGAGAATTCCTAAATGATACCTTGTATTTAGTTGTATACAGGAGCAATATGTTGAGATGGTGTTATTTCGTACCTAACTTTCAGGTTCTATCTCATCATGACTTACAGACCTTTAATTGACAAATATAAACAAAATGTTAGTCAGCAAGCATCTTAGTTTTATGGCAAGATGGAATTGTTTATAATTCTGGGCAAGAAAACCTGAACAAAGCACTGATGCATCCAGGGCAGCAGAGTCCCCCATGAGCCTTGTATCCAAACTCCACCACTTCCAACATGATTCCTTATTCCCTGAAACTTGCATATTCCACCAGAAGTGTTACTGATGCTACTTTTGCTGGTACCTCAAAAACCTGTGCTTCCTAGAATGGTGTCCTTTTATTTAGTCATTAATAAATAAATTAACTCTATTTATTTCATTATTTATTTTTTTTTAAGACACAGTTTCACTTATTGCCCTTAGTAGAATGCCATGGCATCATAACTCGCAGCAACCTCAAACTCTTGGGTTCAAGCAATCCTTTCACCTCAGCATCCCAAGTAGCTGGCATTAAAGGTGCCTGCCTCAACACTTGGCTATTTTTAAAGATGGGATCTGGCTCATGCTCAGGCTGGTCTGGAACTCCTCAGCTCAGGTAATAAACACTCCTTGGCCTCCCAGAGTGCTAGGATTATAGGTGGGAGCCACCATGCCCAGCCCACATTAATTTTTTTTAAAATGTACTAGACAAAGGAAATATTTGAAATCTGGAAGAGAGAATCTGAGATTTGAACTTTCACTCTTCTTTTCCATGTGGCATCCTGCTGCTGAAACACATTAAGACTCATTTGTGTTGCATAAAATGTGGATAAAAATTTGATTTCTCAAGTTCATTAAAAAATTAATTAAGACAACAGAATATATTAGTGGTGTGTCTTAAATTATATGTCACAAAGGAAGTGGGGAAGGAGAGGCTTCTTTTATCTTTATCAAAGGTGAGGTCTTAGATCTAAATTGATATAGATTACGAAGAAATTAATAATATTAAAAATACTACATTGAATAACCTATATGACACACCTAAAGCAGTGCTTAGAAAAATACTTAAAAGTCTATTTATATTAATAAACAAAAAAGTATAATGAATAACCAACCCAAGAAGTTAAAGATCAATAAAAAAGGAGAATAAATAAAAGCAGCAAATATTGAACTAAGAAATAGAATTTTGTTAAATTTCCTCATAATTAAGTCTATAGGAAAAGTGAAGCATAAGTAGATATATTATCTAACTTTAAAATAGAGGAAAGAAGACAAATACGCTAAATAAAAGTAAGTGATGCAAATTTTAATAGAACACATTTCTGTGAGAACTAATTTAAAATATAGGTAAAGTAATCTAAGGTAACTCATCCAAAATGGCATATAAATCGAAACTTACAGATTATGATAAAACAAATAGAGAAATTGTCAAAGAACAATGGCCATGTTATATCCCAGACACACATGAACGCATAGAAAGCAAACTACTAATCATAAGCAGATTCTTATGGAATCTCAGGAATTTCAGGGAATTCTATCAATTATCCAAATAACACAAGGCTTCTATGCTATTTAAATTGTTGAAGAGTATGTTTAATATAAGTAAGTACAGGTAAAAGACAAAATTATGAAGCATTTTCACTTATTAGACATAAACCTTAAAGTAAAGGAATCAAACAGAATACAGAATCATAACAAAAAAATAAAAATTCATTAGGTTCTTATATGATTTAAGTAGAACTCAATATTGAAGAAATTTACTAAAATAATTTGTTGTAATAATATAGATCCAAAAATAAAATACTTATAATATTTTAAAAAATGATAAAAATTGAATATCCACATTTTATTAAAAAGAGATAATAAATTTAAGATCATGGCTACTTATTTGACATTAAGAAATATAGATACCAATTTAGATACACATATTTAGATATAGGGTCAGTACTTACAGTATTGATATAGATACAAATTTTAATGTTTAAGCCAATCTTATTAGTTTTTAAAAACAGAACAAGAATATTCACTATTATTGCTTTTAATACTACTTTTAACAAAAACTTATATAATTAGAAAAAGAGAGAAATGAGGTAAGAGACAGGGGAAGCTCTCAGCATTTACCAAACTTGTTATGTTCCTAGAAAATTAAAATAAATAAACTGAAAAACTAATTTTTTAGAGAAGGGAAGTCTCTTGGAGTTTGAAATTTAAAATGCCTCTTTCTACTCAAAAAAGAAACTGGTTTGACAAGAATCCAGTTACAATAGCAGCAAAATAGGATTAAGCACAAATAAATATATTTAACAAGTAACGTGAAGGTTCATGCAAAATAAATTTAAGACTCTCTGGTGGGCCATAAATTTGAAACATTTAAAAGGTAATATAATGCTCCTGTCTAGAAAAGCTCAATATGATAAAATGATAAGTTTCCCTAAATTATTCTTTAAAATGTAATTTGTTACCCATAGAAATAGCAACATAATTTTTTTAAAAACAAGTGTTTAAGAAAGTGTTGTTTTTGAAATTCCTAAACATAGATTTTAAAAATAACATCCACCCACAAAAAGAAGAAGACAAAGAAAAGAAAAAAAGAAAGAAGAGGAAGAGGGCATAATAAGATGAATAAATGTCTAGAAATCCTGCCAGTTTGGTACTGCTACAAGATTAGAGTGAGAAACGGTTAAGGGAGGGGAAACAGACCTAACAGAGGACCTCACATATGTAGGACTTGAGCACAAGTCATAACTGACTTTCTTTACACAGATATAATGGTAAATTATTCAATGAAGGATACTGGAAAAAATTAGACATCTTGAGAATACATAATATCTCATACCTTACACTCCAATTTACTCTACATGGATTAAATATTTAGGTATTAAAAATAAAGGGCAACAATATAAAAAATATAACATTTCAGAGTCAAAAGATTTTACTATTTAGTAATAAACATGAGAAAGTATGAAATAAAATATATAAAAGAGAATAAAGTGGTCTCCTTGGCAATGAATACATTGCCGTTACAAGGTTGAAGCAAATATCAAAGGGAAGCAAAGCAGAACCAACAAAAACACATCACTACAGGTACCACAGACAAGGGGATAAGTCCCATCAAAGTTCCTTGGTGTTTTTTTGCTGAAAAATCAGAAATTAATAAGTTTTAAAAAACAATAATGGGATAGTGCACAGAAAAGCAAAATATACATAAATAGTACTACTTAAAAAATTAATTTTGTCCTTCAAAAGAAGACTTTAATATATTTAGTATATATTGCTAAATAAGTTATGGTAAGTATATTGTAAAATATATTTCTAACTTTGTAAGAAAGTAGAGAAAAATTCCAAAGTAACTATTTAGATAAATAGAGATGTTAAGTTGAAGAAATAAGCAAATATTATAGAAGGGAAGAATAATTAGTAAGGATATTAGAACAGTAAGAATAAAGATGCTCAGCACTCAAAACTGTAGTTAAAGGGCCATATGGTTAAAAACGAAATTAACCTTGACAGTGGGAGGTGAGAGTGCGCAGACCCTCTTGGAGTGCTGTCTAACATGACTTCCCACATGAATGTTCTGTATCTCTGCTAACAGTATACAGTAATCATTAACCACTTGAGGCTATTAAAAACTTAAAGTATGCCTAATGCAACTAATGACTGAGTTTAATTTTATTTAGCTATAATTAATTTAAATTTCAAAAACCAAACTTGGCTAAGATTATATGGTATAATACAGGTAAGGTTTTTCAATAGCCATAAAAAATTAGCTACAAAATAGCATTCTTACCATGTGAAATGGAGCTAACATTGAAAACTGAGTGTCTTTGGATCAACACTGAGTGGCAAGAGAGGAAAATAAATGAGTTAGATATGTAACATACTAGTCATGGGAATACTAAGTCACTATATCAAATTAGAAAAATATTTTTGAGTTGTACTTAAAAGAACTAAATTATTGCACAATAGTTATACTATTAGGAGTGTGTGAGAGAACAAATTTAAAACATACTGAGATCATTGTATGAAAGGAGGGCGGACACTTATAAACCCTAGGGGTGGTAATATTTGTAGTTGAATTTCAAGTATCACCATAAATACTATAAATAGAATTCAAGTATTCTAGTGTAGGGAGAAAACCAGAATAGGAAAAAATTATGAATTATAAAGAAATAAAGGAGAAAAGTTTAAAAAAGGAAGATAAGAAAGTATAAAATAAGATTGTAGAATTATATTGAAATTTAATCAGTTAGTATATCATAAATACTAGAGAGAAAATTCAGTTAAAAGACAGATTGTTAGACTGGGCTAAAGATCTAGTCCAACTCTTTCCTCATTATAAAATGAGTATTCCAAGCTTAAGGATAGAGAAGATTGAAAGTAAAGACTTGGAAACATGGAGAAAAATAGCAATTTAAAAAATGCTGAAGTAGTGTTATTGATATAAAACAAAAAGATTTGAAGATAAGAAGAACAGAGACGAAAATAGTGACTATACAAACATAATAGTTCCAATTGACTTGAAAGATATTAAAAGTATGCAACTAAACACTTTTACTATATATAAACATACATATAAGATAGATAACAAACTTTTACAAATCTATGATCATATTGGATATTTCAACACACTACTGACAAATGTGTAAGAATATACTCAGATATTCAATAATATAGTTAGAAGCGCAATTTAATGAACATATACAGAATTGTACTAGTAATAATTACAGAATTTGTTTTCAAATGCACATAAAATTATTGAAAATTAGTCTCATGAGTTTTCACAAATCAACATTTTGTAGATTATTCAACTTTTGACCATAATGCAATTAACTTAGAAATCAATTACTAAAAGATTACTAACCCATTCATAATAAAACTCTGTTTCAAATGCATTCAAGTCTTAAATCTGAAGAATGCAAACTTAAAGGTTTAGAAATAAACATATTTAATGCACATTTATCGCACTTATTTATCAAGAAATAGATCAAATTTCCTAAAAAACATAAAATGTGGAAATATAAAAGTGTGGATAAATTTGATAACATTTAAAATTAATATGATTTTGCTTATCAAAAACCCGATTAAGTGAAAGTTAAAAAACTTCAAAATATGAGAAAATATTTGCAGATGAAATAATAAAAAAAAATTCAAAATACATAAGGAACTTTTGCAAATAATTAGAAAATATATACACAATGGAAAAAAGTATAAATTATATGAATAGATGTTTTACAAAAGGAAAAACTAGATGGGCAATAATCAAGCAGGAATAATTTTTTTCTTTTTTTATTTTCTTAATTTCAAGTCAATATGAGGGAACAAATTTTTAGGTAACATTGCTCTCACTTCCAAGGTAAAGTTCAAGTTGTAGGAAAGCCCCTCACCCAGGGTAGCCGTGCTGAACACCCTGGCAATGTGCACATTAAGTGAGATCCCACCAAGCAATTCCAACTGTGGTAAAGATATGGATATGGAATGAAAAGTACTCTCATGCATTTTAATAATATGTATACATTTACACACAAACACATTAATGAAGTTGAAAAACAACTTGGCATTATCAAAGAACCTGCAAATAAACTGAAAAGTGTTGTCTACTTGAAAAAACTGTGGTAAATACATTAGAGATGTCCTAAGCATTTTATTCTTAAATCCATGATCGAATTACATAAGGTAGGAAGTATGTTAGATATAAATCATGAGCAAAGATTACTACTGACAATATTAACAAAAATATACAAAATTACATGAACGACTTAATTAAAAGGTTAACCATTCATTTCATATGGAGAATTTTATCCTCCATATAAAATGAATATTACTGCCAATTGCTTGAGTCCTAAGCAATGAACAGATTTGGCCTTGTATGTTCAAAGACTGAGATACTGGGATAATCATTAAACAAGAAATTGAACTCTTTTTACATATACTTGCTACAGTACAAAAAAGAGAGATTTCATTGTTTCGGGAATTGCCCAGAACAATGTAGAAAAACCACCCTCCAAACTCAGTTGTTGTCTAGAGATTAGTCTAGCTTTGTGAGTTAGGTGAGTTTATTAGAGGCTGCATGGGCAGGGCTTTTATTCCTTGTTAGCTTTTTCATATTGCAGTAGTAATTCGTGGTAACACAATTTTTAGAAAAAGCTCCTCGGGGTATATACACTTATATTTAGACTGTTGAGATCCACCTGGCGACTGCACACAGGGTTTGGTGTCTAGAGCAGGCAGGTGAAGCAATCAATGCTCACAGAATAAGTCATTTTTCAGTCTTCTTTTTTTAACTTGACATACTAGAATAATTCTTGGATTAGAATTAGAATTACTCATCCCTTTCACTCACAGAAAATAACCTCTTTCGTGATTTTCCTCTTCCCACCTCCCCCACCTCTTAATTTTCTGCATAGTGTTCTTCTCTATCTGACCTTTGACCAGGGTCAGTTTCAAGGCTTAGCTCCCCCTTTCTGCACTTTTTCATCTAGAAAACCACTCCCATACACAACTCATTAATAAATTGTTTTAAAACGTTAAGATGGGCCTGGCTCCTACAGCAAAGTGGTTTGGTGCCAGCCACATACACTGAGGCTGGTGGATTCAAAACTGGCCTGAGTCAGCTAAACAACAATGACAACTGCAACAAAAAATAGCTGGGCATTGTGGCGGGCACCCGTATTCTCCACTAATTGGGAGGCTGAGGCAAGAGAATCACTTAAGCCAAGAGCTGGAGGTTTCTGTGAACTGTGACTCCACAGCACTCTACCAAGGGTGACATAGTGAGACTCTGTCTCAAAATAAATAAATAAATAAAATGTTAAGACCACCTATGGGTTATATATGATTTTATCTAGTCCTGCTATTTATAAACTAATGATGCTTAATTTTGTACTTCAGTCTTTGTCTTTGGATCCCACACTTCCCCATTATATAGACTTTTTGCCTACATAATGTCTATACTTTGATATCTGAGAGACATCTCATTTTCAGACTACCAAGTTCATATGTTAAAATCAATTCAAACCAAAGAATTCTAACATACCATTTCTTACCTATTTAATAATATTTTTAAAAGATGGTATTTCTCTTCATGAGACTGTGGAAAAACAGGCACACTCATTCTTTGCTGATGAGAATGGAAATCTATACCTACACCTTTATAAGAGAACGATTTTGACAATACAAAATGAAATTGGTTGTGCACTTTCTTATTGACATAGCAATTCCATTTCTAGAAATCTACTCTGACGATTTGCCTACAACAACATGGAAGCTATGCACATAAATTATCATTGCAGCATTGTTTGTGGTTGTAAAATATTAGAAGCAATCTAAGGCTCATACAGAGGAGAGTGGTTAGCTAAGGTGGGGTAAAGCCACTCAAGGGAGGACTAGGCTGCTGTGAAAAAAGAATAGGGATGCTCTCTACAAACTGATAGGGAGTGATTTCCAGTTCTTATGGCTACGGGAGGAAAGCAATGCACCTGTAAGTATTTATATGATGCTACCATGAAGGTAAGAAGAAGAAGATGGAAAACATAAATGTATCTGTTCATTTGTAACAAAGGGATGAGACAATGCAGGAACAATAAACAATAAAACAAAAGATCCTTTACAGATGGGTAAGGGCTGGACAGAAGAGGGGATGTGTTTGGGGCAGCAGAAATGAACAGAGAGTGACATTTTTGTGAGCCTATACTTTTACATAGTCTGACTCACAGAAGTGTTCCTCTCATATCCCTGTTTATGTTTTCATATAACCCTCACATACTCAAAATACAAACAACTAAAACTAACCACCATATGAGGGAAACCCAATTGAAGATGAAAATCTTATAAATGAATCTAAATGTATTCAAATGAATAATAATATAACCATACTGAATGGAGGAGGCAGGAGAATTAACCAATCTAGTTTTGTAAAACATTATTTTGGCTGCATTCTGTAAGGCTAAAGATAAAAATACACAAAGATATTTATACAATACAGAAATGTTTTAATCTAGTAAGTAGATGTATGTCTTATGGGCATGTGGGTTAGCAATTCTGAAAGTACTTTATGTGTATATGAGGATTGAGTAAACAAGGAAATACATTGTGTGTGTGTGTATTACCATATTTATATATGGGAACAAAGTTGTATATAAGGAAAACAGGTAATAAGGAAGTTTAAAATAAACTATGATGTTGGCATCTAAGGTATCAGTGTATCAGTGTTATCTCCTGAATTCAGACACATCCCCACTCTCTCTTTCTTACATAGTGATGTGATCGATCCATTAATGGGTTAGTATATATGATAGTATTACTTGTACTTCCCACCAAGATGTGGTAACAGATATTGGATTTACCCTCCCCCTTGAAACACTCAAAACACAGACAGAATATTGATGAAACAACAGTTTTTAATTCATTGGTCATCAAGTAACTAAGGAGAGTGATCCCCGAGACACAGGAAACAAATGAGCTGCAGCAGAGGAGAAAAACCCAGGCAGAGCTCTACAGATTTTCTGCTGTGAGGAGATGTAGGTGAGACTCTAGGGAGGGCAAGTGGATAGAATTCACAGGACAGAGTACCAGCGAGGAGAGCTGCCCCAAGAGAAAGAAAGACAGAGGTCTGAAAATCAACTTTAGTACTGATTTTGAGAGTGAAAAGTAGCCAAAGTCAGAGTGACGATCAGTGCCTAATACAGAATACCAGAATAGTGCCTGCACCCACCCACCAGACCAGAAAACCTCATGGCTCCTGGCATGCTGGGGAGAATATGCCGAAGAGTCTTGCCTCAGTTATGGGAAATCATTAGCCCTGAATTGAGCATTGCTCTGTTCCCACTAAACAAATCTTCCATATTTTTGGTCTAATGACAAATGATCAAAACAAAGGAGAACCAGAAATCTACAAAGTTGAGACATTGTAGGAAGAACTGAATGTGAAATTGTTCAGTGACTGGGTGTGGTTGCTGAGAGACTTCGGCGGGTTATGCCTTTCTATGCTGTGCTATAATTGCTTACCACACCACAGCTTCAGGCGCCTCTATCACAAACTCATTTTGCTGATTCCACAGGAAGGTTGAAGAACCTCATATCATCTTAGTAGGGATAAAGAGGGATGGTAAAAAGGCTGCTTAAAAAGAAATAAGAATTGAGACCTAGAAGCAAATATTTAAAACAGCCCTTTCTCGCCAAAATGTCTGGAGATTTGGGGTGGGGGAACTATGCTACTGTAGTATGCTAAATTAAAGTAGAATCAATTGTCATAGAATTTAAAAGTCACAGTACAGACCGATTTCAGGAACTGAGATTCAAGAAACAACAAAAACTCTCCCCACAAAAACATGCCCTGGTCCAGATGGCTTCACATCGGAATTCTGTCAAACTTTCAAAGAAGAGCTTATACCCATACTACTGAAATTATTCCAAAAAATTGAGAAGGAAGGAATCTTCCCCGACACATTCTATGAAACACATACCACCCTGATACCAAACCCGGAAAAGACCAAACTAAAAAGGAGAACTTCAGACCAATTTCACTAATGAATATAGATGCAAAAATTCTCAATAAAATCCTAGCCAATAGATCACAGCTGGACATTAAAATAATAATCCATCACAATCAAGTAGGTTTTATCCCAGGGATGCAAGGCTGATTTAACATATGCAAGCCCATAAACGTAATTCACTGTATCAACAGAAGCAAAAACAAAGAGCATATGATTCTCTCAATACACGCAGAAAAAACACTCAATAAAATTCACCATCCTTTTCTAATTAGAACACTTAAGAATAAAGCATATTTCTGAATATTTCACTTTTCTGAATCTGATTGAAGCCATATATGACAAACCTACAGTTAATATTATACTGAATGGAGGAAAACTGGAAGCTTTTCCACTTAGAACTGGAACCAGACAAGGTTGTCCTTTATTGCCATTACTATTAAACATAGGGCTGGAAGTTCTAGCCAATACAATCAGGCAAGAGAAGGAAATAAAAGGCATTCAAATGTGGGCAGAAGAGGTCAAACTGTCCCTCTTTGCTGACAATATGATCTTATACTTAGAAAACCCCAAAGACTCAACCACAAGACTCCTGGAAGTCATCAAAAAATACAGTAATGTCTCAGGATGTAAAATCAATGTCCACAGTCAGTGGCTTTTGTATATGCCAATAATATCCAAGATGAGAGGCTAATTAAGGACACAACTCCCTTCATCATAGCTTCAAAGAAAATGAAATATCTAGAAATATACATGACAAAAGATGTGGAAGACCTCTACAAAGAAAATTATGAGACCCTAAGAAAAGAAATAGCAGAAGATATGAACAAATAGAAGAACTTACCATGCTCATGGCTGGGAAGAATCAACATTGTCAAAATGTCTAATCTTCCCAAAGCAATCTACAGATTCATTGCAATCCCCATTAAAAAACCATCATCATACTTTCAAGGTTTGAAACAAAAAATTCTCCATTTTGTATGGAACCAGTGGAAACCCCATATAGCTGAGGCAATTCTTAGTAACAGAAAAAAAGCCGGGGGTATCACCCTATCAGACTTTTGGCTAAACTACAAAGCGATAGTAATCAAAACAACACAGTATTTGTACAAAAATAGAGACATTGACATTTGGAGCCAAATAGAAAGCCATGGGATGAAACTAACATCTTTATAGCCACCTGATCTTTGATACACCAAACAAGAACATAAACAGGGGAAATGAATCTGTATTCAATAAATGGTGCTGGGAGAACTGATGACCACATGTAAAAGACTGAAGCTGGACCCACATCTCCCACCACTTACAAACTTGACTCCAAATGGATAAAAGATTTAAATCTAAGGCATGAAACAATAAAAATCCTCAAAGAAAGTGTGGGGAAAACACTTGAAGATACTGGCCTGGGGAAAGACTTAATGAAGAAAACTTCTGTGGCAATTGCAACAACAAAAATAAACAAATGAGACTTAATTAAACTGAAAAGCTTCTGTACAGATAATGAAACAACAACCAAAGCAAATAAACAGCCTGCAGAATGGGAAAAGATATTTTAATATTAAGAGTCGGACAAAAGCTTGATAACTAGGATCTATAGAAAACTCAAATTAATCAATAAAAAAAGGTCCCAATTGTGCAAAAGACATGAATTTTCTCTAAATAATATAGATGAATGGCTAACAAACATATGGAAAATGCTCATTATCCCTAATCTTCAGAGAAATGCAAATCAAAACTACCCTGAGATACCACCTAACCTCAGTGAGAATGGCCCACATCACACATTCTCAAAGCTGCAGATGCTGGTATGAATGTGGAAAGAAGGGAACACTTTTACACTGCTGGTGGGACTGCAAACTAATACAACCTTTTTGGAAGGAAGTATGGAGAACCCTCAAAGAACTCAAATTAGACTTCCTATTTGATCCTGAAATCCCATTACTAGGCATCTATCTGGAAGAAAATAAAATCCTTTTATCTTAAGGACATTTGCATTAGACTGTTTATTGCAGCTTAATTTACAATCGCTAAAATGTGTAAACAACCTAAATGCCCATCAACCCAGAAATGGATTAATAAGTTGTGTTATATGTATACAATAGAATACTATTCAACCATTAAAAATGATGGAGACTTTACATCTTTTGTATTAACCTGGATGGAAGTGGAACATATTCTTCTTAGTGAAGCACCACAACAATGGAGAAGAAAAAATCGAATGTACTCAATTCTAATATGAACACAGTATATGAGCTAAAACAAAGGGTGGGGTAGGACAATGAGATAGGGGAGGGGGAGAAGGGTATGGGATCAGGGAGTATGGCATACCTCTTGGGGGCAGGATGCAAGTACAAGAGGGACTTTATCTAACAAATGCAATCACTGTAACCTAATTCTTAATTAAAAAAAAAAATCATGGTAAAACCATCAACCTGGATTCAAATGGGGTTTTGACAATTGATAATTGGATTTCTTGACCGTCTTTTACTATCAGGTCCCCTTCTAAATAAGTTTTTTTAACCATGATTTTTTCTAAAAAATGTGTATTGTATTTGGTTTCTTATCTACTGTGTTTCCCCCAAAATAAGACATTGTCTTATATTTATTTTTTCTCAAGAAGACACCCTAGGGCTTATTTTCAGGGGATGTCTTATTTTTATTAAGTATAATACAACAATCTACATTTATTCAAATACAGTTACGTCATCTTCTTCTGGAATCTGACAGGGAGAGCCAACCTCAGTGGGGCTGGCGCTAGTGATGCATGAACCCCTTTCCCTTAGCCATTCACACATGCTCAATAGGATGCCTGTGATGGGGGTTACCACATGTGCACCTGTGCAAGTGTGAACAGCTCGGAGAAAGGAGCTGTGGCAGATAAAAGGTATTTCAGTCTTCCTTACTGCTCTGTGCTGAAATGCAGATATGCTGCATAGCCTTGCCCATCACTAGGTCTTATTATTGGGGTAGGGCTTATTTTGGAGGTAGGTCTTATTTTCAGGGAAACATGTTAACAGCAGTCATTATGTCTTTTTGGTGATTTGCTTAGCTCTGTTATGGTATGTTACTTTAATGGTGTAGTTCTTAGAGTAAAATAATATTTAATTTGTCTAATTTCTAAGCACTCAAGACTGCTTTATC
>CAUYQV010070563.1:0-21114 GCA_963574575.1 Galagoides demidoff
ATTTTAAGAAATAAAAACACGCTTGGCGCCTGTGGCTCAAGTGGCTAAGGCACCAGCCACATACACCTAAGGTGGCGGGCTCGAATCCAGCCCGGGCCTGCCAAACAACAATGAGGGCTGCAACCAAAAAATAGCCAGGCATTGTGGCAGGCACCTATGGTCCCAGCTACTTGGGAGGCAGAGGCAGGAGACTCGCTTGAGCCCAGGAGTTGGAGGTTGCTGTGAGCTGTGATGCCACAGCACTCTACCCAGGGGGACAGCTTGAGGCTCTGTCTCAAAAAAGAAACAAAAACAAATCTGGAGGTATTACATTACCAGACTTCAGGTTATACTACAAGTCTATAGTGATCAAAATAGCATGGTACTGGCATAAAAATAAAGATATAGATCTTTATAAGATATATATCTAAGAAATAGAATAGAGAACCTAGAGATGAACGCCACCACACATCACCATCTGATCTTTGATAAACCAAACAAAAGCACACACTGGGGAAAATAATCCCTATTTTATAAATGGTGCTGTAAGAACTGATTAGCTACATGTAGAAGACTGAAATTAGACCCCATATCTCTCACCACTGACAAAAATCGACACTTCCTGGATAAAAGATTTAAATTTAAGATACAAAACAATAAAAATCCTAGAAAGAAGAAGTACAGAGAATCATGAAGTTGACCTTCCAAACCCACAGACAACATCATACTGAATGGAGTAAAATTAAAAACATTTCCACTCAGATCTGGAACTAAACAAGTATGCCCACTGTCACCACTGCTATTTAACATAGTAATGGAAGTCCTAGCCATCACAATCAGGCAAGAGAAAAAGATCAAGGGTATTCAAATGGGGTCAGAAGAGGTCCAACTCTCACTCTTCACAGAGGACATGATCTTATAACTAGAAAACTCCAGGGACTCAACTACAAAGCTCTTAGACATAATCAAGGAATATAGCAGCGTCTCAGGATACAAAATCAGTACTTACAAATCAGTAGCTTTTTTTTTTTTTTGAGACAGAGTCTCACTTTGTCACCCTTGGTAGAGTACGATGGCATCACAGCTCACAGCATCAAACTCTTGGGCTTAAGCGATTCTCTTGCCTCAGCCTTCCAAGTAGCTGGGACTACAGGCACCTGCCACAATGCCCAGCTATTGTTGTTGTTGTTGTTATTGTTGTTTAGCAGGCCCGGACTGGGTTCAAACCCACCAGCCCCAATGTATGTGGCTGGCACCCTAACCACTGAGCAATGGGCACCAAGCCTCAGTAGTTTTTATATATACCAAAATAGTCAAGCAAAAAATATCATCAAGGATTCTATTCCTTTTATAGTAGTGCCAAAGAAGATGAAATACCTGGGAATATATCTAACAAAGGACATGAAAGATCTCTATAATGAGAATTGCGAAACTCTGAGAAAAGACAGTTGAAGATGTTAACAAACAGAAAAACACACCATGATTGTGGTAGAGAAGAATCAACATTGTTAAAATGTCCAAAGCAATCTACAGATTTAATGCAATTCCTATCGAAGCACCAATGTCATCCTTTAAAGAACTTGAAAAAAATAGTACTTCATTTTATATGGAATCAGAAAAAAACTCAAATAGCCAATACATTACTTAGAAACAAAAACTAATCAGAAGGCATCACATTACCAGACTTCAGGTTATATTATAAGTCTACAGCGATCAAAACACCATGGTACTAGCACAAAAATAGAGATGTAGATATATGGAACAGAATAGAGAATCTAGAGATGACCCAAGCCACATATTGTCATTTGATATTTGATAAGCCTAACAAAAATATACATTGGGGAAAAGATTAAATTAATTAAACTCAAATTAATCAATAAGAAAAGAGCCATCAACCCCATTTCTTTGTGCGCAAGAGACTTGAACAGAAACTTCTCTGAAGACAGCAGGTGAATAGTCAACAAACACATGAAAAAATGCTTATCATCTTTCATTATCAGAGAAATGCAAATCAAAACCACTTTGAGATTTCACCTAACTTTGGTAAGATTAACCCACGTCACAAAAATCCCCAAACTGAAGATGTTGGCATGGATGCAGAGAGAAGGGAATATTTTTACACGCTGGTGGGATTGCAAACTAATACAGCTTTTTTTGGAAAGAAGTATGGAGAATTCTCAAGAAACTAAAAGTTGACCTACTATTTGATCCTGCAATTTCATTACTAGGTATCTATCTAGATGAACAAAAATCATTTTATCACAAAAACATTTGCACCAGAATGTTTATTATAGCCTAATTCATAATTGCCAAATCATGGAAGCAGCCCAAATGCCCATCAACCCATGAAATGGGTTAGCAAATTGTGGAATATGTATACCATGGAATACTATGTAGCCATAAAAAAGATGAAAACTTTACATATTTTATGTTTACCTGGTTGAAGCTGGAACATATTGTTCTTAGTAAAGTATCTCAAGAATGGACAAAAATTATCCAATAGTATTCAATATGTAACCACTTACACATTCATACAAATGATAAAATACAAATATAGTCCAGCAAGAAGGAAGGGAGAAGGGAAGGGAGAAGAGAGGATGAGTGGAAGGAGATTATTTGATGGAATCTCACCTAATGTGTACAATGCAAGGGTACATTTCAAAACAACTAAGCGTACATAAAAGTGTCTTACCACAAAAAATAAGTAAATGAAGTGATTGTTATGTTAATCAGTTTTATTTAAGCTTTCCACATTGTATATCAATACATCACATTGTAACCCATAATGTATACAGTTATGATTTAATAAAAAATTAAGTTAAAAAATAAAAATAAAGTATAACCTGAAAATAAATAAATCAATAAATAAGAGTTGACCTTCCATTTGATCCCACATTCTCATTACTACTTATCTTACCCAGAAGAACAAAAATTATGTTACCACAAAGACATTTGTATCAAAATGTTTATTGCAGCCCAATTCATAATTACCAAGTCATGGAAGCAACCCAAATGTCCATCAACCTATGAAATGGATCAACAAATTGTGAGATACACACACACACACACAAACACACACACCATGGAATACCATGCAGCCATAAAAAAGATGGAGAGTCTACATTTTTTATGTTTACCTGGATGGAGTTGTAACACATTCTCCTTCGTAGAGTATCCCAAGAATGGAAAAAGAAATATCCAATGTACTCAATACTATTATAAAACCAATATATAACCACTTACACACTAATCAAATGATAAAACACAAATATAGTCTAGGAAGGGGAGGGGAAATGAAGAAGAGGAAAAGAGGGGAGGGCAATTGGTGAGAGGAGTGAGGGCATTTGGTGGGATCTCACCTAATATGCACAATGCAAGGGTATATTTCTTTCTTTCTTTTTTTAGAGACAGAGTCTCACTTTATCGCCCTCCATAGAGTGCTGTGGCAGCGTCACACAGCTCACAGCAACTTCCAACTCCTGGGCTTAGGTGATTGTCTTGCCTCAGCCTCCCAAGTAGCTAGGACTACAGGCGCTCACCACAACGCCTGGCTATTTTTTTGTTGCAGTTTGGCCAGGGCTGGGTTTGAACCCACCACCCTAGGTATATAGGGCTGGCACCCTACTTACTCAGCCACAGGCACTGCCCACAAGGGTATATTTCAAAATAACTGAGAGTAAATTGTAAATGTCTTACTATAAAAAATAAGTAAGTGAGATGATGGTGTTGTTAATCAGTTTGACTTAAGCATTCCATATTGTATATCAAATCATCACATTGTACCCTGTAAATCCATAGTTATGATTTTAATTAAAAATTAAATTTAAGGCTCAGCACCTGTGGCTCTAGTGGCTAAGGAGCCAGCCACATACACCTAAGGTGGTGGGTTCAAATCCAGCCTGGGCCCGCCAAACAACAATGATGGCTGCAACCAAAAAAAATAGCCAGGCGCTGTGGTGGGTACCTGTGGTCCCAGCTACTTGGGAGGCAGAGGCAGGAAACTCACTTGAGCTCAGGATTTGGAGGTTGCTGTGAGCTATGATGCCACAGTGCTCTACCCAGCGGGACAGCTTGAGGCTCTGTCTCAAAAAAAAATTAATTTAATTTAAAAGGGGGGGAAGAAGGGAATGAAAATAAAGCCATTTTTTTTAATGAAAATTCATGATTTAAAAAAAATCCTAGTGTGAAAAAACTCTTGATAAAATCAGCCTGGGAAAAGATTTTATGAAGAAGACCACCTTGGCAACTGCAGCAACACCAAAATAAATAAATAAAGCTGAAAAGCTTCTGCACAGCTGAGGGTACCACAACTAAAGCAAACAGAGAGCCTTCAGAATGGGAGAAGATATTTTCATGCTATAAATCTGACAAAGGGCTGATAACTAGAATCTACAGAGAACTCAAGGTAATCAACAAGAAAAGAGCAAACAGCCCCATTGATAAGTGGCCAAGAAACTTGAACAGAAACATCTCTGAAGAAGACTGGTGAACTGCCAATAAACACATGAATTTTTTTCATTGTCCCTAACCATCAGAGAAACGCAAATCAAAACCACTCTGAGATGTCACCTCACTCCAATGAGATTAGCCCACGTCACAATCCCAAAGCTGCATAAGCTGGCATGGATCTGGAGAGAAGGGAACATTTCTGCACTGCTGGTGGGATTGAAAACTAATACAGCCTTTTTTGGAAAGAAGTATGGGGCATTCTCAAAAAACTAAAAGTCGATCTTCCATTTGATCCCACAATCCCAATGCAAGGTATCTATCCAGAAGAAAAAAAATCATTTTATCACAAGACTATTTGCACTAGCATGTTTATTGCAGCTCAATTCACAATTGCCAAGATATGGCAGCAACCCAAATGCCCATCAACTCATGAATGGATTAACAAACTGTGGTGTGTGTACACCATGGACTACTATTCAGCCATAAAAAAGGATGAAGATTTTATACCTTTTCTATTTACCTGGATGGAATAGAAATACATTCTTCTTAGTAATGTATCACAAAAGTGGAAAAGCAAGTATCCAATGTACTCAATACTAATAGGAAACCAATATATAAACAACTGCATGACCATGTGAAAGAAAAACACAATTATATTCAAGTGAGGGGACGAGGAGACGGGAAAGGAAAAAGGGGAAGAGGATGGAGGATTGGCAAGTTCTCACCTAATGTGCACAAGGTAAAGATACACCTTTACGACGCACACCTCCCAGGTGAGGCGTTCAACTGCAACTTGAACTTTACCTTAGAAACGAAAACAGGGCAGCACCTATGGCTCAGTGGGTAGGGCTCTGGCCCCATATACCAAGGGTGGCAGGTTCGAACCCGGCCCCAGCCAGCTAAAACAGCAGTGGCAACTGCAACAAAAAATAGCCAGGTATTATGGTGGGTGCCTGTAGGAGCACCCTGTAGGAGGCTGAGGCAAGAGAATGGCTTAAGGCCAAGAGTTGGAGGTTGCTGTGAGCTGTGATGCCACAGCACTCTACCAAGGGTGACATAGTGAGACTCGGTCTCAAAAAAAAAAAGAAGAAGAAGAAGAAAGAAAGAAATGAAAACAATGTAACCTAAACATTTGCACTCTCATATAAATCTGAAATATTTTTAAAAGAAAAAATGCAATTAATTTTAATATTTGTGGCTTTTATTAAAGTTCGTTATGCAAGCTTCACTGAAAAGCTCAAGATTGTTGCAAGGGAACTTAAAATATATAATTTAAAATAAACAAGAGAATCATATGCGTAAATGATATCTATTAAAGAACAAAAAATAGGAAGATGAAATGATCTTTAAAATATAATCTCTAAAGAATATAAACTATCATGCATTTATAGAAGTATTGCAGCCCGTATTTTGTATGACACTGTAAGCCTAAACAATGAATGGAATGGACCCTCATTCCAAAACACTCATCAACTTTTCTGTCCCCATATAAGTCTGGGTTAAAATGAAGCTATAAAATGGTTAAAATTTTTTTGTGGAAGCAATTAAAAAACAGAAGCATATTTTCATATTTGGATAGAAAACATGCAATACTAAATGCTTATTCAAGATTTGAAACTTAATTCTTTGTAATTAAGGAGGAAGAAAGAAGGAACTGTCATAATTTTTACATGACTACATCTGAGTTCTGATGCCACTCATTCTCATTTACTCTACTCTTTTTTTTTTTCATTTACTCTTCTGAACCCAACTTATAATTATTAGTTGATCATCTTTAACACCCAAAATATTTCTGAAGGACTTTCAAGAAAACAAAAAATATAAAACAACTTCAAAATATTTTAGGTTTCTAAGTAAAAGATTTTTCTTTTGCATGTCCCATACTTTCATTTTCTGAGTAAAGATACCTTTAAATGAACTCAGAATTGATAGATGTTCTTTAGACTTGACTAAAACTGCTGGACTTTAACCTAGAAAAGTTCACATACTATCAAACCTCTGCTTTACTGCACCAATCCATATATTCCATGACAGGGAAGGTTATGTGCTGAACATTCTTCAACAGTTCTAAATTGTTCTGCTAACAGTTCACTAGCAAAAGGGCCTCTGGCATCCAACTTTCTTCCTCATCCTTTGAAATGAAATTCTTTAAGAAATTTCCACAGGTGCTTCTGAAAAAGATTGCTCCAACTTGGCACCCATTTAAAAGCGATCCTTTCACACTAAAGCTTTGTTTATCTGAAACTCTAATAATTAGACTATTTACCAATATAACTAGCATATTCTTGATAATACCTAACAGAAAGTTTATTGTACTAATTAATTTTATTATAATGATTGGTGAAAAAAAAATACTCAAGCAGAATTTTCCAGGACAAGGAGAACTATGACCCTCCCTAACAAATAGTCACTACTTCCTGACAGGATAGAAGGATGATAAAAATAAGTCAAATATCTTTTGGTAAAGAGTGGTATGGAGGGTCTTTGTAGAATGTTTCAATGAGAGTTAGGATCAGGATTGCCCTCATTTTATAAAACTCAACAACAAAAATATATTTTGTACTTTACTTACACTTTAATCTCTGTTAAGTTTAAGGCATTAAGTTTCATTATTTACTAGAAAATTTATGCTTAATATACTTACCATTTTTTATTGTGTCCCTTTACTGACAATGGCAACAGATCGGTGTTGTAAATACCAAAGTCAGAGTGAAGAGGCAAGACCAATACCATACAGCCTAACTCAGAAAGGGCCACTTAACAGTCCCTCAGCACTCAAGCAATGCTTATTTCTTTTAAGGTGGTTTATTTTGTGTGTGGGTGGGTGGGTATGTTCCAACAAAACTTTATTGATGGTTATTGAAATTTGAGTTCCATTTTTTGTGTCTCACAAAATATTTTTCTATTTTTTTTTAATTTTTGAGGATTCATTAAGAGTACAGAGAAGCAGGTTATACTGATTGTATTCATTAGGTAAAGTCCCTCTTATAATTGTCCCGCCTTCAAGAGGTATGTCACACACTGTGACTTCCCCACCCCACCTCCTTCCTTCTCTTCGCTCCCCCATTTCCCAAGTGCTAAGGTGGTTTATTTTTAAAAAATATCTTGAGAGCATTACAACATGGCTGACTAGAAGGCCCTTGTTTTCATCCTTACCCCACCCCTACAGAGGCAGGCCAAACAATGAATAAACAACTAAATTTTACCAAAAATAACTAAACGAAAGTGCTAGAGTACATCAACCGAGTTTCTGGAAAGCACAGAAATTAAGGATCGCCACATAGAAAAAGGAAGGAAAGGTAGCCTCTGCTACCCCAGCCCGCAGCCAGGATCACCTGAAACCCGGGTGGGACTTCTCCTAATAGGGAAAAGGTAGAAAGGAGGACCCCAATCGACTCCACCAACACCTTGGTCACCTACAGTCCTAACACTGGGATCCCTTGCCTTACTCACAGGCACTAAGCCTTAGTCCACATAGCTGTGCTCCCCCCAGAGAAGCTGACACTGCCTCGCGCCCTCTGGCCCACTGAACAGCTGCACTATACCATCTTGGAACCAAACTACTGCTTGAACTGAATTGTTCTGGCGGTCCCCATGGCTGTAGAACCACCCCTACCTGGTGGTCTGATATCTCCAAATCAAACTGAGGGCAGCTATTACACCCTTCTCTGTGCCCCACCTATCCTTCCCAGTCCCCAGGCACGGCTATGACATATCCTTGCTGGCAAGAGCTGAAGCTGCTCACTGCCTCCTGAGGAAAGAGTACCTCAATGGAGCTGCTCCAGATGCCTCTCCCAGTTACTGCTGCACCTTGCACCTGGGAGTTTAAGCTGCACATTCCCTTTTAGGAAATAGTACTTGGCAGAACTTAGGCATTTACCTCTTGAGGCTGCACCCCTCATACCACCACCTCATCCTGGAGCTGAAGCAGCACACTCCCTCCTGAGCACATGTGGTTTCATAAGGCTGTTGCATCTACCCCTCCCAGTCACCCTGCACCTGGGGCCTGGAGCTGAGGCTGTGTACTCTCTTGGCAAAGCTGCTCCCTCCACCTTTCCCGGTAGCTGTTGTGTTCTACCCCTTGGGATACAAGCTAAAGCTGTACGCTGTCTCCAGGAGAAATAGTCAGTGCCTTAGTGGAGCTGCTCCAATCGCTTCAGCACCCTGCCCCTTGGGGCCTTAGCTGAAGCTGCACATTGACTTGCTAGAAAAATGGTGCTTTGGCAGAGCTTACAAAACCTCTCCCAGTTGGTCCTGCATCCTGCGCCCCTGTGCCAGAGCTGGACCAATGACAAACATCTAGGGAATAAAATGCCTTGACTGCCCAAAGAAGTCTTGCCCATCTGTGAGTGAACTGAAGTGGTACATGCCTTCTGGGAAAGCAGTACCTTAGCCACCCAGAGCAGTCATGTGCCCTATTTAGTAAGCTCAACAGGTCCCCTGCATCCCAGGGAAATGATTCTTGGGCTTCCCAGAACAGTCATGGCCCCCAGACCAAAGCTGAATAAAGACATCAGCCCCTAGGAAAGTAGTGCCTTGGCCAAGTTGATCAACTGTGCATAGCCAGGCTAAGAGAACTTAGCACCCCACACCCTGGGGAAACAAAGCAGTAGCTGAGCTGAGATATCCCACCTACAGACCAAATAATTCTAATACCCCGTTTACCTGGATCTAGACTAACTCACTAAAGTATGAGTTACAAAGAGACCCCTCTTTCTGGGAAGTGAAGTCATTACTACACTGCTTACAGCCTCTTCTAAACCAAAAAATGTCTGCTCTCCACCATTACGGGGAACTTGCTACTGTATATATGGGATCTCACAGAGCCTATAATGTGTCCTCGCAGAGTTTGGGACATAGCTGAGCCCCACCATCACAGGATCTAAAATCACTGCTACATGATGTCCCCACCCCGGGGGCCTGAGCTGTCACTGAGCCCTATCTATTAGCTCAGGTTCCCAATGTGCAGCCATTCCCTGCACACTAGGACTAAACCTCCAGAGGACCCCATATTGCCCAGAGCTGAGCCAGTCCAAGCTAAAGCTGGACACTCTCTCCTGAGGAAGCAGTGCCTTGGTGGAGCTGCTCCATATGCCCTCAGGGGTAGAATGACAATCACAACCCAGACCCCTGAGCTCAGGCTGTTAGGAGGTGGCTTAAAGTCACAGATTTTGGCTCTGAAGGCAACCTCCATCCAACTCTTCCACAGAGAGAAAAACTGTACCCCAAGAGCCAGGAGCACCATAGGTTCATGATAACCTGAGCCTAAGATCTGGGTCCCACAGCAACCCTGCACATGGAGTCCAGTGTTGCGGCTATTTGTATGCTGTGTCAAACCTGAAACCAAGAGGGACACCCTCAGCTAAGTCTCTCCAGTGGGGAAAATGAGAATAGAAGGACCCTAACAGCCCCTGCCACTCAGAACCTGAACAACTTATAGCACAAATGCCACAAACTTCTACAGCAGAGGCCACTGAGGAACCCATAGTCACTGCAGACTTTGAAGGCACCTAAAGAAGCTGCATGGACATTATGTCATTGCATCTACCTGGAAACAGAGTCACTTACACTCTTCCCAATCGGTACACTAAGACCCAACTGCAGGTGAAAGTCTTTCTCTACAAAATTCAATCTAGAAAGTTTGGAAGAGATGATTGTCACAACAGATGCATGAGGAGACAAGAAACATACAAAAAAAAAAAAAAAGGATATATGATACCACAAAAGGAACACAATCACTGCCTGATAACAGACCCCCCAAAAAGGAAATCTATAAAATGTCAGGAAAGAAATTCAAAATAATCACCTGAAGAAAACTTAATGACACACAAGAAAATATAAAGAGACACTTCAGAAAAATCAAGAAAACAATTTACAATATGTACAAGAAGTCTGATAGAGATAGAGAACATTGAGATACACAAGAGAAATCCTGCAGCTGAAGAAGTCATTCAGTGAAATAAAAAGTACAAGGAAGAGGTTTAATAACACATTGATGAAGCAAAAGAATCTCTGAACTTGAACAGATTGTTTGAAAGTACCTAGTTAGACTGAAAGAGAGAGAGAGAGAAAGGAAGGAAGGAAGGAAGAAGAAAGCCAGTCTACAAGACTTATGGGACACTATTAAGCAAGTAAATATACATATGTGCATTACAGAAGGAGAATAGATAAGAAAATAGCATAGAAAACTTCTTTAATGAAATAATGGTTGAAAACTTCCAAAGTCTTAGGAGAGATATGAGCATTCAGATTCAGAAAGCTTAAAGTCTTCAATTTGACTCTGGTTCTAGTATAGAACCAAGGTGAGGATCCACAAGAAAGACAAGGTGGTCAGATGAATGAAGGAGCTAAGGAAAATTCATTCCAAAATATGATCCCTTGGTATAAAGAATATTTTGAATTAAAGGCCACTCATGATCAGAAAGCACTGGCTTCTTCCCTATAAAACCTGAGTAACTTGATTTAGAATCAGAAGGAGCTGCTGACTTCCTTATTGTATACTAGGAGACCTGGCCCTAAGATCATTTGAGGCACTAGATCTGTCTCTCGGGTTAATCTATAAATCAATCTGTTTCCACCTATTGATGCACATCACCCTAGCAACCACTTGCTGCATGTATACTTTCCACAATCTCCCCTCTCTCTTCTAAAAGGCATCTTTAAAAATCTCTGACCATTACTGAGACTTTGGGTAATCTTCCTGTGATTTCCCCCATGCACATGGTCTTTGGAAATAAACTTTCTCTTATTAATCTATCATGATTGTGAGTTGATCTTTCCGCAAACCAACCAAAGGAAAAAAGACAGGTTTCACTGCGATTCCCCACACCAGGTACAAGGAAAGACTAATAGAGAAGAAAAGGAGACTAAGAGTCTGACCAGGTGTTAGCTCAGCTCCCACACAGATGCAAAAGGTTTTTATTAGCCTCATTGGTATAGCTGGAATGGGGCAGTGAGCCTGGAGTGCCACCTAGGACTCTTCTTTAGTGAGGGTCAGGATTATGGGTGTATCCTTAGGGTCAGGATATGGGTAGGATGTTTTCAGGAACTCTGACCTTTAGGCACTCCAGGAATCTGGGGAGGGGATTGCTGGTTCCTGACCTGATTTTCTAAATGGCTGCACTCCTGTTACAGGTTATGAGAATTCCTTTCCCATAGATTCAACACAAAAAGGTACTCTCCAAAGCACACAAAGTCAAATTGTTGGATATCAAAGGCAAAGAAAGAATTCTAAAAACAGCAAGAAAACAAGTCAAAGAAATTTTCTCTACTCTAAATAGCAGATTTCTTGGCAGAAACCTTACAAACCAGGAGAGAATCAGATGATATATACAAAGTGCTGGGGAAAAAAAAAATGCCAGTCCATCATATTCAACAAAGGCATCCGTCAGAAATAAGAGGAAAAAAAACTTTTCTAGACTCACAAAAACATGGAATTTATTACCGCAAGACCATCTAGTCTTTGTAAATTTTTTTTTTTTTTTTTTGCAGTTTTTTTGGCTGGGGCTGGGTTTGAACCCATCACCTCCAGTATATGAGGCTGGCGCCCTACTCCTTGAGCCACAGGCACCACCCCAAGACCATCTAGTCTTAAAAGAAAAGGTAAAAGTCTTACATCTGGAAGCAAAAAGATAATATTCACCATCATGAAAATATGCAAAAGTGTAAAACATTGGTAGGGCACATACACAAAGGAGAAAAAGAAATAGAATCAAACCTTATTACCACAGAATATCACCAAATTGCAATTACAAACAATGAAAGAAAGAAAGGAACAAAGAATACACAAAAAATTCAGAAAAAAAAACACTAACAAAATTACAGGAGTAAGTACTCACTTATCTGTGATAGTCTTGAATATAAATGAATTAAATTCCCAAGTTTTTTTTTTTTTTTTGGTTGTTTGGTTTTTGAGACAGAGCCTCAAGCTGTCACCCTGGGTAGAGTGCCATGGCATCATAGCTCACAGCAACCTCCAACTCCTGGGCTTAAGTAATTCTCTTGTCTCAGCCTCCCAAGTAGCTGGGACTACAGTTGCCTGCCACATGCCTGGCTGTTTTTTGGTTGTAGTTGTCACTGTTGTTTGGCAGGCCCAGGCTGGATTCGAACCCACCAGCTCTGGTGTATGTGGCTGGCACCTTAGCCACTTGAACTACAGGTGCTGAGCCAAATTCCCAACTTCTATTCAACCTAGTGCTACAAGTCCTAGCCACAGTAATCAGGCAAGAAAAAGAAATTAAGTGTATTCAAATTGGGAAAGAAATGGTCAAATGATCTTATACCTAGATAACCCCAAAAATTCCACTAAGACACTCCTGGAATTGCTAAATAAATTCAGCCAAGTCTCAGCTTACAATGTACACAAATTATTAGCATTCCTATGCACCAGTAACAGTCAAGCTGAGAGTCAAATCAAAGACTCAATACCACTGACCATACAGGTAGCTACAGAAAAAATAAAATACCTCGGAATATAAGTTAACCAAGGTGAAAGATCTCTACAAAGAGAACTATGAAATGCTGAGGAAAGATCACAGATGATACAAACAGATGATAAAACCCTTGTTTTGTTGCAGTTCTTAATGAGAATGATTTCAACTTTTCCCCATTCAGTTAGATACTGGCTATGAAATTGTCACATGACTATTTTAATTTTTTTTTTTTTTTTTGAGACAGAGCCTCAAGCTGTCGTAGCATCACAGCTTACAGCAACTTCCAACTCCTGGGCTCAAGTGAGTCTCCTGCCTCCGCCTCCCAAGTAGCTGGGACCACAGGCACCCTCCACAACGCCTGGCTATTTTTTTGGTTGCAGCCATCATTGTTGTTTGGTGGGCCTGGGCTGGATTCAAACCTGCCACCTTAGGTGTATGTGGCTGGTGCCTGAGCCACTTGAGCCATAGGCGCAGAGCCAGACTATTTTAATTTTGAGATATCTACCTTCTATGCCTAGTTTGTTGAGGTTTCTTACCATGAAAGTGTGCTGAATTTTGCCAAATACTTTTTCTTCGTTTATCAAGATAATTATCTGATCTTTGTTTTTGCTTCTGTTTATGGGGTGAATCACATTTATGAACTTACTTATGTTGAACCATCATTGTATTCCTGTAATGAAGCTGACTTAGTCTTGGTGAATTTTTTTTTTCTGATGTGCCCTTTGATTCCATTTGCTAGTATTTTACTGAGAATTTTTCATCTATATTCGTAAGAAATATTGGTCTGTGTTTTTATTTGTTGAGGTCTTTCCTAGCTTTGGTATCACAGTAGCCAGATACTGGCTTCATAGAATTAATTGGGGGAAGATTCCATCCTTCTTGATGTTATGGAATAATTTTATAAGTGTGAATACCATCTCCTCTCTGTAGGTCTGATAAAATGTGGCATGAGTCCCTCTAGTACGGGGCTTTTTGCTGTTGTTGTTGTTATTGGAAGATTTTTGATTGCTGCTTCAATCTCATTGCTTATAATTGGTCTGTTCAGAAGTTCTATTTCTTCCTGATTGAGTTTTGGGAGGTTGTATGTTTTCAGGAATTTATCCATTTCTTCTATGTTTTTGAGTATATGTGCATAGAGATTTTCATTATACCCACAGATGATATTTTGTATTTCTGTGGTATTAGCTATAATATTTCATTTCTTTTCATTTCTTATTGAACTTATTTTCATTCTTTCTCTTCTATTCCTAGAAAATCAAGAAACAGTTCTATGGGTTTTATCTTTTAAAAAAAAAAAAAAAAAACTTGGCTCGGCGCCTGTGGCTCAATCGGCTAAGGTGCCAGCCACATACACCTAAGGTGGTGGGTTCCAATCCCCAGCCCGGGCCCGCCAAACAACAATGATGGCTGCAACCAAAAAATGGGCGGGCGTTGTGGCGGGCGCCTGCAGTCCCAGCTACTTGGGAGGCTGAGGCGGGAGACTTGCTTGAGCCCAGGAGTTGGAGGTTGCTGTGAGCTGTGATGCCATGGCACTCTACCCAGGGGGATAGCTTGAGGCTCTGTCTCAAAAAAAAAAAAAAACTTTTTGATTTTTTGACCTTCTATATGATTTTCTTATTTTCAATTTCATTTAGTTCTGAAGCTCTGACTTCAGTTACTTCTTTACTCTGCTGGCTTTGGATTTGGTTTGCTCCTCCTTTTCTAGTTCATGAAACATGTCATTAGATTGTTAAATTGTGATTTTTTTCCCCTGTCTTTTTGATGTAGACATTTAAACCTATGAATTTTCCCCTTAAGACTTCTTTTGCTTAACCTCATAGATTTTGATAGTTTGTGATCCCTCTGTCATTCAGTTTGAGGAATATTTTGATTTCCATCTCAATTTCATCATTGATCCAATTCATTCAGCAGCAGATCAATTTCTATGACTTTGTATAGAATTGGGTGTTTCTCTTAGAGTTTATTTCTAGTTTTATTTCACTGTGATTTATGAAGACATATTATATGACTTCAATATGGATTTGCCATATCACTCTAAAGTGGTTGGCTATCATAGGGACAGGTGTTAACCAAAATTTTGTTAGACCAGATAATTAAATTTTATGAAAAGCAGAATCAGCAATGTGAATTATTGAAAGAAAATTTCTGTAGGAATGCAGCATTTCTGTGTGATATCACATCAAATCAAAACAACTTGGATATCTATTTGCAAGTAAAACTAAGTCTATATATGATAAATGGACAAAAATCCAAGTATTTTGAAAGAAATCTGTCTTGTTTCAAAACACTTCTTGAAAAGAAAACTTCAGATGAACATTTTCTCCAGTTAGCAAAGGTCAAGTATGAGCAGGATGCTATACACAAATCATTTCAAGAGTATGCCACTGTTATAGAGCTATTAATTATAGAATACAATAAAAGGTCCACTGACTTTGAGAATCAAGATAACACAGTCAAATTAGTGGGTGTATCACCAAGACACCAAAAGAAATGCAGATGGGATTGATTGAGCTCACAGTAGATGACATTTAAAGTCATTGTTTGATGCAAAGACAGATCCAATTAAAATATGGAAAAATGTGGTAGAATACCTACATCTTTGGGAACATGCCTGAAAAATACTTTATTGCTCTCAACCACTTATTGCTGCAAATCTCTATCCCCCTACCTAACCCAAATCAAGATACCCTTCAGGTCACAAATGACTAATATCTATCTAGAGGATGAACTGAAACTGTGGACTTCTACAATGCAACAGAATATCCAAATGCTTCCTGACAAAAAGAAGACACAACAAAGTCATTCAAAGGACATTAACTTTAAAATTATCAAATAGTTTTCATTTTTTGAATTTATTACGTACATAGCAATCATATTTTTACAAAATAATATACATTTTAAAGTATATCTAATTGAAGCTTTTTGAAGTCAGTCTTACTTGTTTATAGCTAAATTAATGTAATGCAGCCTTCCAACATGAACAGGTTCCCTACCCCTGGCCTAGACCAAAAACTACAAGAGACAACCAGGCCTGAGATGACCCCTTCTCTTCCACAGCTTTGCCTCCTGGCTATTCATAAAGGGATTGGATCCTCCAGGCATCTTGTCTTTTGTCCTCAACACTGCATCTGGTATGTAAATTGAGGACATAGACAGGCCCTGCCATTCATAGCCATCTTGGATTCCATATGGCTACTTAAGACCTAAGATGACTGAGGAGACATTAGAAATGATACCCATATGTTGTAATTTCAAAACTTTTTTCAATAATTTAAAATCTAAAGGTCTTATGTTAAATTAAAGAAGATAATCATAAAATGTCTAGTCTAAAACATAAATTATTAAACATAAGTTTAAATTTATATATTTCACATCTTATTTTTACATGATATAGAAAGCAAAAAATATCTTTAGACATTAATAAAAATTAAGAAATGATAAAGGCTCAAACTTACTTTCCCTTCTTACACTTATCATTTTAAAAAATTATTAAAAATTAGGATTAAAGGGCGGTGCCTGTGGCTCAGTGGGTAGGGCACTGGCCCCATATACCAAGGGTGGCAGATTTGAACATGGCCCCAGCCAGCTAAAACAGCAGTGGCAACTGCAACAAAAAATATCTGGGTGTTCTGGCAGGCACCTGTAGTCCCAGCTACTTGAGAGGCAGAGGCAAGACAATCACTTAAGCCCAAGATTTGGAGGTTTCTATGAGTTGTGATGCCACAGCACTCTACCGAGGGCAACAGAGTGAGACTCTGTCTCGAAAAAAAAATTTAGCATTACAATTAATATGTATAGTTAAAGCTGCTAGATATAAGAGAAACAATTCTATATACAAAATTACTGAAAAAATAGACATGGTGTTTTATTGAATAAAAGGTAAACTATCACTTTGTCTTAATACATGCCTGGTTTATTTAATTGTTTGTTTTATTTAGGTTTTTTTGAGACAGAGTCTCACTATGTCTCCCTTGGTACAGTTACCATAAGATCTGTAATTTTGTTCTTAGATATTTACCAAAGAAAGATGAAAACTATGTTGACAAAAGACTTGCATAGAAATGTTTGCAGCAGCTTTATGTGAAATAACCAGACTCTAGAAGCAATCCAAATGGTTATCAACAGGTCAATCACTCACTCAGTATCCACACAAAAATTACTACTGAGCAATAGCAATGAGAGAAGCAACAATATGGATAAAAGCATCACGCCAATGACAGCTTGCAGACATAAAACCCTGGAATCCTAGTATATGGTTATAATTATATGAAATTTCAAGAAAAGGCAAAACTGTATGGATAAAAAACAGATTAACATTGCTTGAGGTTGGAGGTGGAAGCAGGGATTGACTACAGACAGGTACAAAGACATTTTAGAATGATCAAATTAAATGTGTACATTTTATTTTCGTATGATAACTCAGTGGCGATATCAGTCTCATGTTCAGACACACATCACAAGGATAAAGATATACTTTGTGGTATCAGTAGTTAGTTCGTATACTAAATTTAAAATCACAATAAAGTTGACCGAGGTGAACAAGTGAGTGAATATAGAGAAAGATATTTAAGGATTGAGCCTTGAGGAATTCCATTTTTAAAGCTTGCAAAGAGAAGGAACTAACCAAGAAAAACTGGAAAGAAGAACTGAGAAAGTGACACCCCAGAGACAAATGAAGGAAATGTGTGTAGGAGGAAACGATCAACATTGTCAATTTCTTCCAATAGATGAACAAGATGATTCTGACTAGCTTTTAGTGAGGTAAATGCAAATATCTGAGCTATCATTTCTTACCTATCAGAATAGCAAGATCTCAAGAGCCAGATAACATACTCCATTGGAGAAGCTATGATATAACAGGAACTGTCTTCTTTGATTGTGGAAATGCGAATTTCCTGTGGAGGGTAACAGGTAATTTTGTACTTTCTAGACAAATTGTATATGCATTTGCCCTTTGACCTAGAAAATACCATCCCTGAGAATATATTCCAAGGACTGGCAAAAATAATAAAGTCTTTGTGAAATAAATAATTGTGTTGGTTCGGTACCTGTAGCTCAAGCAGCTAAGGAGCCAACCACATACACCAGAGCTGGCAGGTTTGAATCTAGCCCAGGCCTGCCAAACAACAATGACAACTACAACCGAAAAATAGCCAGGTGTGTGGTGGGCTCCTCTAGTCCCAGCTACTTGGGAGGCTGAGGCAAGAGAATTGCTTAAGCCAGGAGTTTGAAGTTGCTGTGAGCTGTGATGCCATAGCACTCTACCCAGGGCAACAGCTTGAGGCTCTGTCTCAAAAAAAAAAAGTAAATAATTATGTAGTAGAACGTCTATTTTTTTCTTTTTCTTTTCTTTTCTTGGCTTTCTGTGTGTGTGTGTGTGTGTGTGTGTGTGTGTGTAGGGATATTTTGGGAGAGGAAAAAAGTGACCCAATCCAACATCCTGGCAAACAAACTAATGATACTGTATTTATAAATAGGAGAGTTCTTATCTATGAAATGCTTTTAAGGATGTATTTGGTTGATTTATGATGATAAAACCTGGATTTGGATTTATGGGTCACGTCCTTAGAAGATACCACACAGGCAATATCATTATCTTACTATAAAAAAGAGGGTGGTGTTGATTAAAATACTTGTATAGTCCCTTTGTGTTTAATCCTGCAGCTAAAAACATGAGTCACATTGCCTATGCCCCTTTTACGGGGTGATTGCCTAAGCTCATCCTTCACCCAATTTTAATTGGCCATGCTAAATGAGAACCCTTGGAATTGCCTGAATCCTCCTCAGTAGTAAACATTAAGCAATATAGGATTCCAGGAGAGCAACAGTGGATCACTGTTTTAATTAAGAAAATGGTTGAGGTGGGAGTTTTGATTCCCACTAACTCTCTTTATAACATCCTTCTAGCTACTACATAAGGCAAATAGTAAACAATAGACTGTCGAGAATCAAACAAGGTGGTTCATCTGATTACTTCAGCTACACTTCAGATGGTGAAGACTATATAGAAAGTGATAACAGCCCCAGGGGGTCTGGTATGCCATCATGTACCTGATTAATAATGTCTTCTTTTCAATCCCAATTTCAGAGTCTCACCAGACATTTTCATAGAATAGAAATCAGTGTAAATTTACTGTAGTAACACAGCAATATGTAAATATCCTGGGATAATACCATCATCCTGTGAGTCAGTCTAGTGGATTTAATAAGCATTAAAAGCAAGATGGTATGGTACATTGATGCTATCATGTTAATTGCCTCCTTAGAGGAAGAAGGTCAAGAGGAGTTAAAAATCAAAATCACTTTCATGACGAATATAGGGTGGCTGATAAATCCAGATAAAAATCAACTTTGGTCCAACCTCAGAAATTCCTAAGTAGCCAGAGATAGTTCTCAAACTGTGAGAAATAAATTAATGCCTCTTACTGATCCTTCTAACAAGCAAGAAACTCAGAGCTATTTGAATTTTGGAAAAGTCTTATTACTCTTGAAAGAATACTCCTAGCCCCTATCACAAAATCATCAAAAATAAATGTTATTTTAAGTAGAGTTCTGGGAAGGAATAAGTATTAAAAGATTTATAGATGATGGTATCACATGGAGCCTGTGATCATGATGCAACCACTCAGATTATACTAGTATTTCCACCTCTAAAATTTACTCAGGTTTGAAGTCTGTGTGAGAAATCAAATAGGGCTATTCAGCAAATGCTACCTCCTAGATTTTGAATTTTGAACTTAAAATGAGGCAGCTGCTCATTTTAGCTCATTTGAAAGACAATTGCTATATTGTTACTGGGAGTTGGTCAAACTGTCTTCACCACAGAAGGCCATCAAATGCTTCTGAGACTAAGTATCATCCATGCCTTGGATAATGTCAGAGACATTGAACAGGAAAGTGGTAGCATAGCAAAACTCACTGACAAGGAGGAAATAATACATGGATGAGTGCACTAGGTGGGAAATTGGGGGTGGAGAAGGTGCAGGGCACACAGAGACAAGTTGCTCATAGAGCCAATGACGGAGTCCTCCAAGGATCTTTCTTCCCGACATTGCCCTGTTGTCCAAGTCTTGTGATTCTTTTCCAGGCCAAGACATAGCTGCCTTGTTCTTGGCTTGTGGGCCATGTTGCTGTTTAGAAATTAGCCACTATGTGCCTTGCTGGGGGAAAAAAAAATTTAAGGAGAGAAGGAATGGGCAAACCTTCAAATTTGGTAGAGTTAAGAGCTACTAAATTAGCAGATGGAGAAAATTGAGACTCCTAATCTCAGAAGAGTGTTTGAACATCTATAGCAGTGGTTCTCAACCTGTAGGTCATGACAGAGCCACGGCATTAGGAAGGTTGAGAACCACTGATCTATAGACTGGACTGTTGCCAATGGCAAATGGGGCCTAGATAACTGGACAATAAAGAACTGTATGTAATACTCAAGTAAGGATATGTATGTGGCAAGTAAGACGAATTAAAGTGTGTTGTGTGAATGTGCAGAAATGAGACTGAAATGCTAAGGCTGGTGCCTTAATCAGATTCCTGAGATACTACCAGAGTTCTTGAAATCAGTAGATAAGCAGATTTAGGTGCAGGAGAAATACTGTATTTTCTTTAGCACAGATAGACAACACTTGTAAAAATCTGTACTATAATATCTGGATCAACACACTGTACCCCAGAAGGGCATTAATGTACATAGTTACCATTCAATAAAATTAAAAAAAATATATCTGGATCAATAATATGTGATCTAGAAGTCATTGAACAATAGACGCTAGTTACCACTCCTACAATAGAGAATGTAGCACTCATTGTGGCACAATAGAGAAAATGGCAAGTCATTTCTATTGGGGGAAGAGAATGATCCTGTAATATTAACTGATGTATGGTGTGTTAAACATCACTTTAATCTCTTTTTGAGCTATTTGGTATAACAAATGATTTCTAAATTTATTTATGCAATAAAATAGAAAACAAGATGTATGTAGACAAGATTCCCTGAGATGAGAAAAAGTTTGAGGAAAAAAAATTAAATCTCCTGACAGATAAAACATCTTGGAAAGTGGTTGGCCAGAAAAGGAAGTGAATTTGATTTTAGAAAAATGGTATATATGAGTTAAATGCTTCCATCTACACATTATAAAACATTTCAAGCAATTATGGATAAAGGGAAAAAAGAGTTAATTCAGTTAGTAGAAGAATAGCAAAACACCTATGAGTATGATTACCAAAGTGTTTTGAAAGTGGGAATTCTTGGCTCAGC
>CAUYQV010070564.1:0-24122 GCA_963574575.1 Galagoides demidoff
AGAGGGAGAGGGAGGGACAGAGGGGATGCAGAGGCAGGAAGATCCTCAGGGGTACAAAAGGGGCCTGCAGAGAAGCAAAGAGGTGGCCTCAAAGACGCAGTTGACCACTTCACAGTTTGGTTTAGGGCTGGCCTCGTTGACGTAGATTAATGAGGCCCTTTCTCTGGCCTCTCTGCCCACTCTGATGGAGCTGCCATGCTGTGTGCTGCCCTGTGGAGGCCCATGAGTGAACTTGGAAGCAGAGGCTGCCCAGTTGAGTCTTGAGATGATGGCAGTCCTGGCTGATACCATGAGAGACCCAGGGCCAGAGACCCCAGCTGAGCAGCATCCAGATTCCTGAGGTGTGGAGACTACGAGATGATAACTGTTGTAACCTCTGAGTTTGGGGTCATCCGTCCCACGGGATAGACAACTAGTGCAGATACTCTGCCCTGACCTTGCCCATTCTTTGCCCTTCCCCCGTATCTGTATCTGTATCCAGAGCGAGGGCCCCATTAGTCAGTGGATGGACAGAGATGAAAGACCAAGGACCCACTGGAAGACTGATCTCAAGGAGAGGCAGGAGGCAGAATCCTTGGAAAGGACATAGGTAATAAATAACTAAGAGGATACAGCGGTGGGCAGGTGTGGAGATTGGCTGGGCTCCAAGAGGAAAGGTCCCTGAGAGCTGAGAGCTGGGCCCGCACCTGTTAGAGGGGCTGTGGGGGGTGAGCATTCAGCATGAGACTCTTGTGTTCATCAAGCATATTGCATTTGCTTTGATTTTCCTAAATAAATTTAATTCTACCACGAAGTCCACCTCCTGCTAGGCGGTCATTCCTAGAGCTGTGCCACTTTCTCAGGAGAGCACAAAGGTTTTGGTTATTTTGGGGGCCAGGCAGTACTATGGCCCTTCCAGGCCAGCCAGCAGGTGTCCACGTCTGCACTGTGCTTCATGCCTGGGAGCTCTGATGGTTCTTCTCCTGCTTGGAGCACAGAAGTCTTTGGTGAGCCTGAAGCCCAGGCCCAGGGTTCAGCCTGTCCAGGCACCATGCAATGCTTTCCTCTGAGGTTCTGCCACAGCTTGTGTTGTACTAGGGAGCAGGACACTGGTCCTGACTCTCAGTGAGAACCACAGACCTCGCACTCCTCTCCCCACTCTGGAGGAATAGGGTCTTTGATCAGAGGCAATTCCTCCTCTTCCTCTGTTTCCTTCATATTCCCTCCATCACTTCTCAATACACCTACATTTTTGAATGTAAAAGCCAAGAAGGGGTGACTTGAGAAAATACTGCGTCCTGCTCTCCCTCAAATCTGAGGTGGGAAGGTCAGAATCTTCTATCTGTGCAACTTGGGGAAAGGGAGAGAGAACGAGAAGGAGAAAAATTTAAATTAATTTCTCCAAAACTGCTCCTGCTAGAATTGAACATGTTGAGAAGCTCTGTGACATCTGTAACATTTCTGCCAGTATGCCCTAATCTGAATCTCATCATGGAGAAACAATCAGTTCACATTGAATCACTGTCTGAAGAACGACTGGCCGGTCCTCTCCAAAAACGTCAATGTCCTCAAAGAAAAAGGCCCAGGGGAGCTGTTCCAGAGTGAAGGAGACTCAGAGAGACATGACATCTAAATGCAGTGGCATGGCAACTGAGGAGAACAGAACCTTCTCTAAGGAAGACAGATGAGGGTGGCACCTGTGGCTCAGTGAGTAGGGCACTGGCCCCATATACCAAGGGTGGCAGGTCCAAACCCAGCCCCCTGACAAACTGCAACAAAAAAATAGCCAGGCGTTGTGGTGGGTGCCTGTAGTCCCAGCTACTTGGGAGACTGAGGCAAGACAATAGCCTAAGCCCAGGAGTTGAAGGTTGCTGTGAGCTGTGATGTCACAGCACTCTACTGAGGGTGATAAAGTGAGACACTGTCGCTACAAAAAAAAAAAAAGGAAGAAGGAGACAGATGAATGACTAACAAATACATGAAAAAAATTCTCATGGTCCCTAATCATCAGAGAAATGCAAATCAAAACGACCCTGAGATATCGCCTAACCCCAGTGAGAGTGGCCCACAACACAAAGTCTCAAAGTTGCAGATGCTGGTGTGGATGTGGTAAGAAGGGAACAATTTTACACTGCTATTGGAACAGCAAACCCTTTTGGAAGGAAGTATGGAGAATCCTCAAAGAACTCAAACCAGACCTCCCATTTGATCCTGCAATCCCATTACTGGGCATCTACTCAGGAGAAAAAGAATCCTTCTATCATAAGGACATTTGCACTGGACTGTTTATTGCAGCTCAATTTACAATCGCCAAATTGTGGAAACAACCTAAATGCCCACCAATCTAGGAATGGATTAATAATCTGTGGTATATGTACACCATGGAATACTATTCAGACACTAAAAGGATGATGATTTCCATCTTTTGTATTAACCTGGATGGAGGTAGGACACATTCTTCTTAGTAAAGCATCACAAGAATGGAGAAGCAAGAATCCAATGGACTCAATTCTTATATGAGGATAACTGATGCTAGTATAGGGTGGGAGGTGGGGAAATTGGGTAGCTGAGGGAGAGGGGTCCCCACTGTGACCCCCTCTTGGGGGCGGGACACAATTTTAAGAAAGACTTTACCTAAGTCCCCAACAAGTGCAAGCAGTGTAACCTGGTTCTTTGTATCCTCAATGATTCCCCAACAATAAAAAGGCTCAGTGCCCATAGCTCAGTGTGTAGGGTGCCAGCCACATACACCAAAGCTGGCAGGTTTGAGCCCGGGTCGGGCCTGCTAAACAACAATGACAACTGCAACAACAAAATAGCAGAGTGTTGTGGCAGATACCTATAGTCCCAGCTACTTGGGAGGCTGAGGCAGGAGAATCGCTTAAGCCGAAGAAGAGTTTGAGGTTGCTGTGAGCTGTGATGCAACATAGTAAAACTGAGGGTGATGCAACATAGTAAAACTCTGTCTCAAAAATAAATAAATAAATAAATAAATGCAGTGGTGATCTGGAACGGGGAGTAGGATAAGGAGGAGAAAGTGCTAGAAAGGATGTTACTGAGATAATTGTTAAAATTTGAATATTATTACTATCCATATAGTATATACTGGTAGCATATCTGTATTAGATTTCCTCAGTTTATTAGCTATATTGTGGTTATGTAAGAAAATATTTCTATTCTTAAGATACACCCTGAAGTATTTCAAGATGAACGGACATGGCATCTTCAACTGACTCTCAAATGGGTCAACAAGACATTTATGTGTGAGGTCAGACAATTAAGTCTGAAAACTCACTTATCCTAGAAAAAATTCCACAAACCTCATTGCTGAACATCACTGCAGTTACCAGATGGCCCGGGGAGTGCATGGAAGGGGACCACAGTGACATTCAGTAATGAGCTATGTAGCACTTTTTCTAGGGTGAGTTGGCAAACTTAATAGTCTGACCTTGTATGAACGTGCATGTATGTGTCTATTACATACACATGTATTTAGAACATACATGCATACACTCAAACTTGATGTATATGTATATATTAGCAATAAGATGAAAGGCTTAACAATTGGTGAGTCCAGGCAGCCTGGTGGGGAGGTTGGAGTGCTCTTAGAGAGGGAAGCAGGCGCAGGAGCTGCCGTCTAGACTGGAGGAAGGACCCCAGTGAACAATAGTTTCCCCAGGCTGCTTCCATTACCAGGCAGAAGGTAGAACCAGCGAGGGGCCCATGTTTCTCCCAGGAGTGAAAAGTGGAGGCTTTGTGGGGGGACGCAGAGTCAGCACAGGGAGGAGGTGTGGCAGCAAGAATTCAATTAAGAAAATGCTGCAGGGATGGACTGCATCGGAAGGACTCCGGAGGCTTCTACGGAGTGCTGTGTAGGTTGGAAACAGAATTCCTCTGTCCAGGGTGTGTCGGGAGTTGGCTTTGGATGGGGTCTTCGAGAGTGTAAAGAAAGCAGAGGAAGCATCCCAGGTTCCAAGCGGTGGATGACACAATTGTCATTTATGAGAAACACATTAAAGTTTTTTTTTTCTTTTTTTTTTTTGAGACAGAGTCTCAAGCTGTTGCCCTGGGTAGAGTGCCAGGGAGTCACAGCTCACAGCAACCTCAAACTCTCGGGCTTAAGTGATTCTCTTAATTGATTCTCAGACTCCCAAGTAGCTGGGAGTACAGGTGCCTGCCATAACACCTGGCTACTTTTTGTTGTTGTTGCAGTTGTCATTGTTGTTTTATCTGGCCCAGGCTGGGTTCAAACCCGCCAGCCTCGGTGGATGTGGTTGGCACTCTACCCACTGAGCTATGGGCGCCGCCCACAGTGAAAGTTTTAAGATACACAAACATTTAGCAACATAAAATCATTTTGATTACTATATTTTCTCAAAATATTCACCATGACATTCTATGTACTTTTGCATTCTTGTAAACCATTTTCAGAAACATTCTTTCCACTCATTTTCTTCAAGTTCTGTAAGCTCACTTCTGTAGGTATGAAGAGCTTCTTCAGGGCTGCAGAAGCTTCCTCCATGCTTGAAATTCTTTACTGTGGGGAACACGAAATAACCACATGAGCCCAGGGCTGTAGGGTGGATGAATCTTACGCTTAACCTCTGTGGACTCCAGGAACTGAATGGTGATGGTGCTATGTGGGCGGAAGCGTGGTCATGGTGCAGGTTGGTCCCCTGCAGCCCTGTCCTTGGCTGCTATTCTTGAAGCTTCTTGAAAACTTTTGGTAGGCACACTGTTGTGTACTACCGAGCAGGAATAGTCCTTTGTTCCTCCAGGGGAACAGTTACAACATGACAGCTTTTGGAGAAGAAACTTGCCACAATTTTCTTTCCAACACTACAGGGCCGCTTCACTTTTGTTAGCAGATTTTCATTGGGAAAAGTCCACACTGTTGACTGAAGCTTATTCTCTGGATCTAACCGGTAAGTCCAGGTTTTAGTGCCCACCAGCAATGGTGTCAGAAACTGTTTTGGACCTGCCTCTGTCAAATCTGACCGTCTTCACACCATTCAACAGGGAAGGAGCTTTTGTTCATCTGTCAAAGTGTAAGGCACCATTCTGATGAAACTTTCTGACTTAAAGATAATCCTGCGGGATTCTGGACACTGTTGGTGATCCAATCTGTACAGCCACTTCCTCATCCTTAAGTGTCACTTGATTGTTTTCATGAACCATTTTTTCCCCATTGGAGATGTTTTCCTCAGTCACTGTGGTCACCAGATGCCCACTCCTCTCCTCGTCTTTCAGTGAAATTCAACCTCTTCTAAACTCTTGAAACTACTGAAAAATTGTCATGCAAGAAGGAGCAAGGTCCCCATTGCAAATGCTCAAGGTTTTGTTTTTTGTTTTTGAGACAGAGTCTCACTATGTCCCCCCTGTGTAGAGTGCTGTCACATCACAGCTCACAGCAACCTCAAACTCTTGGGCTTAAGCAATTCTCTTGCCTCAGCCTCCCAAGTAGCTGGGACTACAGGCTCATGCCACAAAGCCCGGCTATTTTTTGTTGCAGTTGTCATTATTACTTTAGCTGGGCCAGGCTGGGTTCAAACCTGCCAACCTGGGGTGTATGTGGCCGGCACCCTACCCACTGAGCTACAGGCGCTGCCAACCCACCTTTAAAGTCATAGAAAATCATCACATCAAAGCATTCTCTTCCCAAATTTTCATCTGATCTGGACTGAGTGCCACGTGTCCAGAGACAAATAAAGCCTCCACAGTCTGTCTCAAAACTTTTGTAGTGACCTTCACATTTAATGAGATCTGAACAAGTTTCAGGGAAGGCAGAGATGAGGGTGCCTTCGCATGGGAGAGTGGGTGTGGGCCTAATACGGGTGGCTGAGCTGACTTGATGCCCGCTGAATCTTCTCCACTGGAGAGTGATAAGGGCAGGCTGGCTGCTCTTTGGCCTGGGTTTACATATCGAAAGCAAATCCAGAGATACTGTAATCACACAGGGACGGAGTTGGCCGTGCACTAAGGTATCAGGGATCATGAAGATCTAGGCCAAACTCTCAGGCTTCTCCAACCTTCTGCATGGATATGTGCAGGAGGGGCAGGCGATGGTCTATGACACCCTTCTGAAGAAATGCTCTTTGATGTTGTGAGAAATTTAGGTATACAAGGTACCAAAGGGAAAAGGTCTGGAGTCTGTGAGCATCCCAAGTTCAAGCCCTGAAAAGCTTCCAGGCTCTCGTCCTAGCCAACTATGCTGGTACTCAAGGGCTAGGTCCTTACTGCACACTGCAGGCTGAGAACAACAGTGCATGAATTCTGGAACCCTCACCACTGGCACGGAGGAACTCAGGAGGCTAAGGGAGGGAGCCACAACCTCCTACTAACCATCTTTCCCCAGAGGGGTCAGGGAACTGGGTCTGCAAAGCTTAACATTCAGAGCTGTCCCAGAACCCAGGGAGCTGAAAGAAAGGTTATAAGGGTAGCGATGAGGCAGCTACAAGGTGCAGGGAGCTGCATCAGCTGTGTGCTTACTCAGTGAACTCAGTTGTCCCTGCTGGAGGCTACAGTAGAAAGCAGAGGAGAAAGAGGGGGAAAGAGAAGAGAATGAGAAGTGCCAAGTGAGAGAAAGGAAGACAAAGCCCTGGGTGCCTCACTCCTCATTGTCACTTCACCTTCGTCATCTTACTAAGTGCTGTTTAATCACTACTGTGGATTGAACCCATATCCTCCAAAATTCGTGTGTTAGAAAATGGAACCCCAGTGCAACAGTGTTGAGAACTGTGGCCTTTGGAAAGGAGCTTAGGTCAGGAGGGCTCGTGCCAACACCCTGATCTTGGACTTCCCAGCCTCCAGAACTGTGAGGGAATACATTTTTGATCTTTATAAATGATCCAGCCTTGGGTATCGTGTGACAGCACAAAATAGACTAAGACAAACATCCTTGGTGAATGCCTCTTGCTCCTTGCCAGGACCCTGTCCTAGACAACAGTAAAGGTTATTCAGAGCTTATGGGACATTGGTACTCAAAGCGTTTAGAGAAAAATATTATCCCCAAAGCCTTTTACCTAAAAACTGCAAATCAATGAACCTATAGATACAGTGAGCACTGGCTTTTGCCAGTAGAACAGAAGAACAAAACTTGGGCCTTATACTGATGACTGAGCACTTCACTCTGGGTTTCCAGGCATATCCCACCATCAACTGCCCCTGGGCCACAGTGTGTGTCGGTGTGGGGAAGGGTGTGAGAATTCTTCTACATTGACTGGTTCCCTTCTCGGATCCAGAACTCTTTACACACAGGTCTGAATGCTTCCTATGTGCTTACTGCCTGGTCACCCTATGGTTATAGACAAGACAAACTCTCCCTCCTACAAGAGTAGCTTCAAAGGACTGAGGTGACAGGTTTATTTGTATATACAGAGAGAAACGTCTAAAAGGGTATATGCCCAGCTGCTAGCCGTGCTTACTCCTAGCTGAAGGATTAAGGAGGAGTTTTTCTTTGTACTTTGTATAGTTCCCTCCTGGTTAATGCTTTTTAAAATTCATCTCAACATGAATGTAACAAAGAGCTGTCATCTTGAGGATAATTTATCTCCTCGTCCTGTGTATGGCATGCTTCATTTACTCAGTATCACCCAAATGCTTTATAAAAACATTTGGTTATCCTGGGGTGTGTGCATACATGTGTGTGTCTGGAGGGAGAGCAAAATAACTCTAACATTTCTCAAATGCCTTCTCTGCTAGCCACTATTCATCCATAGGCCTCACTTTCAAGACTACGAAGTCGAAGTTGGTATTTACAGATGAGGAAATAGGCTGTGAACTTGCCCGGAGGGAGGACCCAGATGATGTAAAAGTTTAAGCTTTTCCCTGCCATGCTTTTTTTCTGCACCAAGCTGCACTGGGTCCCCCACATTCTAAAGTGCATGGAGCAGCCATAGTGTATGATACCCATTACATATTTCATGCAGCTATTTCTCCTTAGGCAACTAATTACAATCTGGAATATAGTACAAATGTATGCATTAGTATGAAGTTATAAATTGTCCCTTAACGTATTGACTATTTCTGAACCATAATTTCATCCTAATGACTGTACTGGCCACTGTGAAATATTATTTCAAGAATCCAGGACTTTAATTAGCATTACAAGCAATCACCCTCAAGCGCTTTTGGAATGTAGCTTATTTTACCCATTTCACGTGCTGTAGTCATATTTTCTTTAAGATTATTGGTTTTTAATGATGATAAAGGTTTTTTTTATTTTTTGAAACAGGGATTCTAGAAGAAAGCTAATGCCAGAGGTGTGATGCAGACCAGCATGGGCGCCTCTCTTCTCTCAGAGCCTTAAGCTAGCCATGGAGCAGCTCGCAGGGTGGCGGGTGAGAGCCAGAACTCTGGTGTTGGAGGCAGCTAGTTCGAATCCCAGTCCTGCCAGGTCTTGCTGCATGTTCTTTGGTAAATTATTTAATGTCAAGTTAGGAAAACAGAAACCCACTGACTGTTTTAAAGGAGAGAGTTTAACATAGAATATGGGTTAAATAGGAGCATTGTAAAAGCAAGAAAGCAAGGACAAGTGACAATTGCAGGAAGCCGTACCACCCCCAGGGTCGGGGGCGTCGGCTGCGTGACAAAGGCAAGAAGCTGGGGTTTCCACAAGGCTCTAAGGAGGAACGTGGGCAGACCTCCAAGGGGAACGCAGTTGCAGGGAGGATGTTCACAAGACTAGTCAGCAAATCCGAGAGCAGGTCCCTTCTCCCTCCCTCCTGGCGCCCCCTGTTGGCAGAGCCAGACAGGGCAAAGTGGAGATGAGGTTTGCAGAGTCCGATGTCACGAAGGAAAGCTCAGAAGTGGCTTTGTAACCTGTACCCCTCTGGAAGCTTCTTAAACAATGAATTAGAAATAATAGAGAACTTAGCCCAGAAGGTTGCTCTGAGGATCAAATAAGATGATGAATTTAAAGTGCTCATCCCAGTGTCTGCCACTTAGCAGCCCTACATTTTGGTGGCTTACTATGAATACGTTGCATTAGGGCTGAGACATATGCTAATTAAACCAGCATCAAAGAATAAGAACAGACATTTATTTTACACGCAAATTGTGTTCTCCTTTTCGAGCGGGTCAGTGGGTAGATGGTGGGAAAAGGGAGGGAGGGGACAGGACAAGAAAGGAAGGCAAGAGAAGGAGAAAAGTTGCCCAAGTCTGGAAGCAGGGTCTTGTTTCTTGTTTGCACATTTTGGGGGGTAAAATGATTACCTGGCAGCTGGGAGAGGCGAACCTCGGCACTCTGTCTCTGAGTGGGCTTTCAGTTTGTGAACTCTCCAGGGCCCCAGAGCTTGGTTGTGAGCACGCTTGGCAGATGGGCTGGACGGCAAGTCCTTCTCTCAGTTCTGGCACCTTCATCAGGCTGGACCCGTGCTATTTCCCTCTCTGGGGATCTCTCCAGAGTCAGTACTTTAGGCTGGGTCCCACCCGGTGATTCTAATCCAGGCTGGCACTGGGATTCCCTGGGAGCCTTGAGAAACCAAAGTCAAGGTCCCTGCCTAGAGAGGCTGATGTAACTGATCAGGGGCGGGGCCTACCATCAGAACTTCGAAAAGCTCCCCACGTGATTCTGAGGCCAAGTGGGTTTGAGAACTGCTGGTCTAAACAGGCAAATCAGTTTCAACTGGGATTGTGTGAATTAATGGATCAGGTCAATTTTTAAAAATGCGTCAGTTTTAGAAAGAAATAATTGTTAATGAGTTAGCAATCAGCTTTTGTTAAGTTAATAAAAAGATAAGAAAAAATAATGAAAAAGCTTGAACACTGTATTAAAAGCTGAAAGTCAGAAAGTATTAAATATTTCATGGCCCTTTCTCAGATCTGTGGAATATAATCTTGGATATCTGCTTGAAAACCTGGAGTTTAAAAAAGCACCCTAATGATCGCTCAGTCAGCTGATCAGTCAGGTTGGGAAACCCTCTGCAGGTAAAATATAATTCATTAACTTTCCCAAAATTGGCTCAGCACCTGTAGCTCAGCAGCTAGGGCTCCAGCCACATACACTGGGCTTGCCAAACAACAATGACAACTACAACAAAAAGCAGGATGTTGCAGCAGGTGCCTGTAGTCCCAGCTACTTAGGAGGCTGAGGCAAGAGAATGGCTTAAGCCCAAGAGTTAGAGGTTGCCGTGAGCTGTGATGCCACAGCACTCTACTGAGGGCAACAAAGTGAGACTCTGCCTCAAAAAACAAACAAACAACTTTTCCGAAATCTCTCTTTATCTTTTTTATTACCCAGGGCAACCGTCTCACTCTATTGCCCTGGGTAGAGTGTTATGGTGTCATATCTCACAGCAATCTCAGACTGTTGGGCTCAAACAATCTTCTTGGCTCAGGCTCCTGAGTAGCTGGGCCTACAGGCGCCCACCACAACGCCTGGCTAGTTTTTCTGTTTTTTGAAGAGATGGGGTATTGCTCTTGCTCAGGCTGGTCTTGAACTACTGAGCTCAAGCAATCCACCCTGCTTGGCCTCCCAGAATGCTGGGACTATAGGCATGAGCCACCATGCTGGGCAAAATTTCTCTTGATATTAACATCAATCTCACATAACTTGGTCTTACGTCCAGGTTTAAGCAGAATACATATTCCCAACACATCACACCCTGGATCTTTGCATCAGGTTATTTCTGGGCTTGCCCCAAATCCTTTTGTCTTCAGAATCCCTGCCACATTTCACAACTGCAGGCTGTGAGCGCTTTGCTAAAGGAAATATTTCTGTGCTGGCCTTTTCCCACAACTCCTCAGGGACCCAGTTTCTCTTCAACAACTGCAGCCACAGCAGGTGAAAACCAAACCAGCTGGCCTTGCAGGTGGAGTTTGCCTGGGGGAGACGCTGGTGGCAGGGAGGAGGCTCGGGACACCAGGTAGGAATGAAGGACAGGGGACAGGGCAGAGGGGATCAGCACAAACATGGGGCACGTGGAGATGCAAGGAGGAGGATTTCAGAACAAAGAAGCAGCTCAGTGTTTAACACTGACCGGATTTGGGTCAGAGTAACAACAGGAATGACATGCAGCCAGTCAAGTGATCATTAGCCAAACATCTAGGCAGTTAAAATAGTATGTGTATATGTGTGTGCATGTATGTGTGCCTGTATGTGTACCTGTACACGTATATATACACATGAATATACACACACATATATTCATGTTTGTGTACATATATGAACACACATACACATATATATGTTTACACATCACATAAAGGTAGTGGCTCTGTTTGTACAGTAATCAAGGCTGAGGAATCACTGAAACAAGATTTTACTTCTGTTAGACACGGAAGCTTCTAGGTGCTATTTTTCGTTTACCACAAGGGAAACTGAGGGAAGAGAGAGAGAAGGGCTGGCTGGGGCCATTTCTGAGGGGATATAAAGATACCAAGCCTCTGTCATGGCCACGTTCAGATTCACTCATGCAGCTGTTTACTCAGCAGGCATTATTAGAGGGTCTACAAAGTGCCAACACCCTGCCAGGGCTTCGATTTACCAGAAAGACCCTGGTTTAGCCAGGAGTCAGGGGACCTGGCGTGTAGTCTGGTTCATGCTATGAACTCAAACAAGTCACTTAACTTATCTGAATCTGTTTTGCCATGTGTAAAATGGAAACAATAACATTTGCCTTTCTCAATTTTTTTCCAACCAAAGCAAAATGTAGTCAGAATTTGGGAGTGTATGAAATCCTATACCAAAATGACATGTTTCAGAAAAGCAGGCATTCTCTCCCGCCAAAACCCTAACGCAGTGATTTCCAACCAATGGGCCATGACAGAATTTTAGATGTGCCTCAAACATTTTTGAAGATCATTAATTAAATTATTTTCAAAAGAAGTTCAAAGCACAGTAAGTATTTTTTTTTTACTCTTTTTTAAAAATCAAAATTATTTAAGTGTGCCACAGAAGTTTAACTACAGGTTCAAGTGTGCCATGAGACAAAAGAGGTTGAAAAACACTGGTCTAACAGGACGGACGGGTTCACGTCAGAGACAGATGCATGTCTAGAAGGCAGTCCGATATCTAGAATGTGGAATCCTTGGGAAGGAGTCTAACTTAGGTCTTTTAAAAGGATCTGCTCCCAAGACAGAAGGTTGTCTAATAGCCTGGAATGAGGCCAGACGCAGTGGCTCACGCTTGTGATCCTAGAATTCTGGGAGACCAAGGTTGAGGCCAAGGCAGGAGGATCTCTTGAGCTCAGGAGTTTGAGACCAGCCTGAGCAAGAGTGAGACCCCATTTCTACTACAAATAGAAAAATTAGCTGGGTATCTAGGCAGGGGCCTGTAGTCTCAGCTACTTGGGAGGTTGAGGCAGAAAGATAGCTTGAGCCCAGGAGTTTGAGGTTGCCATGAACTGGGCAGATGCCATGACATGGTAGCCTGGGCAATAGAATGAGACTCTGTCTTAAAAAAAAAAAAATTTGGACTGATAAATTGTTTAGAACATGGTAAAAATAACTTACCTGTTCTAACATGGAGCTCCACTCACAGCATCCTGTGATCCTCAGACCTGCCCTTTGGTTCAGAGGAGAAGAGGCTGACGTCACAGGCATGCGTTTACTCATCAGTGGGGCTGCGGACAGAAGGCATTGCTTCTCAAGACCATCAAGTAAACTACCCCAGGGCCAATCCAGGGGCAGAGGCGGCTGCAGATCTATCAGCTGGACCCAGAGGTCCAGTGTAGTACTCCATAACGTGTCCAGGTCACCCCTAGCACATGTCTATGTTGGGTGTAGGATACAGCAATGCCACAGTGGGGTTCCTCTCCATAGTGGTCCTTATGACACAGAGTGGGCTCACTGGATCATTCTGAAGTCTATGATATCTATATAGGAAAACACTTGGCTAAGCATAAAGTGATGTTTGGTTGAAATGCGACTGGCATGTCTTATCACAGCCATTTCAACACCCACCTCAGAATAGACTCCTTTTCTTCTCTACCTTACAGACCCACATAGGGAAGAGCAAAGAGGCAGAAAAATTACAGAAAAGTCGTGCATGTCAAGATTCAATTTGTGTAGAAAAGTATGTTTATGACTGGAAAAAGACTAGACGGATAAACAACAAAATGCTAAGGGCAGTTAGCTCTGAGTGGTAGACTTATGAAACATTTAACATTTCTGTGTTTATTAATCTACATTTTCTAAAATGTTTACCAAATACATGTAGATATCAAATTAAAACTTAAAAAGCTAAGATGATGTTTTAAAGAGGAAAGGACCAGCCATGAAAGAGCTGAGCCCCTGTGGATGGGGACAAGGACACAGGCAGCCACGTCCCTGAGCAGGAGCCATCTTTGCACAGACAGAAGATAACTGGTGCAGGTTAGCAATATCTGTTTATAGCCTGACTTGTTCACATCTATGAGGATATGTTCTGGGGAATCAAAATGAGCAAATGTCTGAGCACACACAAGAAAACAATGCCCAACTCTTTTTTTTTGTTTTGTTTTTGAGACAGAATCTCACTTTGGGGCTCTCAGTAGAGTGCTGTGATGTCACAGCTCACAGCAACCTCAAACTCTTGGGTTCAAGTGATGCTCTTGCCTCAATCTCCCAAGTAACTGGGACCACAGGTGCCCACCACCACATCTGCCTAGTTTAACTATTTTCAGTAGAGATGGGGTCTCACTCTTGCTCAGGCTAGTCTTGAACTCCTGAGCTCAAGCAATCTACATGCCTTGGCCTCCCAGAGTGCTAGGATTATGGGCATGAGCCACTGTGCCCTGCACTATGCCCAAGTCTTCTATTTTTCTTTCTTTCTTTCTCTTTTTTTTTTTTTTTGAGACAGAGTGTCAATATGTCGCCCTCGGTAGACTGCATGGCGTCACACCTCAGAGCAACCTCAAACTCTTGGGTTCAAGCAATTGTCTTGCCTCAGCCTCCCAAGGAGCTGGGACTACAGACATCCACAACACCTGGCTACTTTTAGAGATGAAGTCTTGCTGTGGCTCAGGCTGGTCTTGAACTCATGGGCTCAGGCAATCCACCTGCCTTGGCCTCCCAAGTGCTAGGATTATGGGCGTGAGCCACTGCGCCTGGCAAGTCTTCCATTTTTCACTGGTAGGAATCTAAAAGCTCTCCGCAGGGAGTCTTAAATAAAACACCTCTTCCATGTCTTCCATGTTTGTCCAAAGAGAGAGAGAAAACTTTTCAGTGGAAGCCCTTCAAAGAAGAGGCTAATAAAATGCCATGTAGGTTAAATATTTGTATCCCAGCAGGAGCCTTTATTTTCTGAAAGAAAAGAGAGAAAATGAGAGCAGACCTTGCTCGCTATGACACTTTGACAACAAATTCTGATCTTCTTTCCTCCAAAGAGAACATTTCCACAGTTCAGTTCTCTCTCGGTTGCATTTTGAAGGCCTTTGATCTCCTCAAATCTATCCTTTAGGAATAGCCAACTAATTAATCTTCTCCCAGAAGCAGATGCTTTGGAAAAATGATGATTAGGTGAGCACAAAAGCTTTCATCTCAAATATTTACTAATGAGTGGGAATGTTCAGCTTACCTTAAAGACCCAGACGAGCCCAGAGTTCTGTCCACCCAAGGTCTTCTGTGGCCTGGTTTTGCCAAGTCCTTTACTTTTTTCTTTTTCACCTCCCTTCCTCACAGAGCCTCATATTTGTTAAGTACTGGAGTTTTGAAGTGGTCTCTGTTTTGATTCATGGTTTGCAACCCTAATGCTAACAATCAAGCCAGGCCACACCATCAAATAAGCATGGTCACCTGTTTTACCATACTACATGGGGTGGCCGCAGGAAGAGTCCCCCCAAGGCTCCGAGGTTAAGGGGGCGTAGTGGAATTCCACAGGGAGAAAATGAGGTAAACCTTATTACTATGTAGGAATTCCCTTTCCAGTTTTCTGAATATTTTCAAAATTAATTTTTGCGTAATGAAACCATGAGGCACAAAATTCAGAAGATACACAGTGGCCCTAAGTGAATGTCATGTAGGCACATTGTATGTGGCTGTGCAGATATCTACTTCATGATTCCAGGGAGCCCCATACCCATGATCAAAATGTTTCTGTATTTCTTTTTTCAAGATAAACTCTTTTTTTGTTATTGTATAAATAATACATTTTCTTGCGGGATATGTGGAAAGTCCTGAAAAGTTCAAAGCACATAAAATTGATCTATATAATTCCACCCAACTAATGATAACATCTGCCTACATTTGGCTGTGGTTCCTTTCAGATTCTTAAAAAATACGTATATTTTGCTCTAAATAACTAAATAACATAATCACATTAACTAATATACTAGCTATGTCAGTCACTTCAGCTGTGAGCAGGGCCTAGAGAAAGCTTTTTTGAAATCTAAATAAAACTATTTAGATAGGAAATGCCTGGGGTAGTGAGAGTCTAACCTTTCAATTTTCTTATCTTGTTACAGTTGAAATCCTGTGATTTTCCAGGGATTCAGATGTGGTCACCAAACCTTGGGGCTTTCTGGCAACTTCTGGACAAAACCTATCCCCTTAACCTGCTGGGGTTTTAAAAGGGAGTGGCTTCCAAATACTATAGGCCAATGAAGAGGTTTTCTTTTTCCTTTTTTTTTTTTGAGACAGAGTCTCACTTTGTAGCCCTCAATAGAGTGCTGTGGTGTCATAGCTCACAGCAACCTCAAACTCATGGGCTCAAGAAACTCATTTGCCTCAGCCTCCTGAGAAGCTGGGACTACAGACGCCCACCACAATGCCTGGCTATTTTTAGAGATGAGTTCTGGCTCTGGCTCAGGCTCAAACTCTTGAGCTCAAGCAGTCCGCCTGCCTCGGCCTCCCAGAGAGCTGGAATTACAGGCGTGAGCCACGACGCCTGGCAATCAAGAGGTTTTCATCTATTCATGTTGAGGTGAAAAAAAAGAAAAAAGGACAATATTTTTCAGAGTTAAATTTATTCACATGAGAGGATTGCCTTGGTTAATAGCCTACTCTTGGATATGAATATAGTTTTTTAAAGAAACAGTGAAAGCTTACATTTGTTTTCTTAGCAATAGCACACATACATAAAAAGTTGGCAACCTTATATCACTGTCCTAAATTATTTCTGAAATTTTAATGACTTGTGAAATCTGAAAGTCTCAGAATCATTGAACTCACTATGAACCTCTTACTGGATGAAGACCTCCACAGGGACAGCTCTGTTACTTATTCATTTGCCTGGGTTGCCCAAGACCCTCAGTATATTTTTGTCAAAGCCCTGGACACGCAATGGGGTGGGACTGGGGTGACTGGGTGTAGCTCTCTGATACACTAGGTCTGAGAAGGGCATTCGCATTTGCTCCCGGCCATAACTGCCTAACCCAAAGCAGGAGCTTTAGAGTCTTCATGCCTTTGAATTGCTCATGAGGATGTTGTAAGTATCAGTATCTCACTTTATGGCAGAGGAAATGAAGACTCAGGGATGAAATGGCCTGGAACCACAGGGCTAGTCAATTGCAGAGTTAGTGAAGGACCCAGGACAGTTGGATGCTGGACACCTGTCATCTTCCTGCTACACCACACCCAGATCATGGGCCACCAGGTAAGGACTCCCCCATCTGGGGAATTTGGGGATTTATTTCCTTTCTCTTAAAAGCAGGCAAAATGTTAAAGGAGAGGAGAGGAAGGGTTCTTAATTCTCAACACCTGAATCATAATGGCTCCATTTAAAAAAATCAAACTGAGGCTTGGCCCCTGTGGCTCAGTGGCCAGGGCACCTGCCACATATACCAGAGCTGGCAGAGTCAAATCTGGCCCAGGCCTGCCAAACAACAATGACAACTGCAATAAAAAATAGCCAGGTGTTGTGGTGGGCACCTGTAGTTCCAGCTACTTGGGAGACTGAGGCAAGAGAAACGCTTAAGCCCAAGAGTTTGAGATTGCTGTGAGCTGTGATACCATGGCACTCTACCAAGGGTGACATAGTGATACTCTGTCTCAAAAAAAATAAAATAAAATTGAGCAAAAGTAGTAAAGAGCTAATCTGATTGTTACAAAAATAGCAGATGAATTATCTCTGTTTACCCTAAGATTCCTTCTGTATTTTTCCCCTCTCAAATTTACAGGCTTGCATCCAAACCAGCCTCAATTTGATTGAACAGAATCCCTCAAGGCTGAGTAATTCGTATTTATCCACAATCGTATGCACAAAGCACACGGAACTCAGTATTCAGTTAGATTTGGGCTTCTCGAATTTTAAGGTGCAAACACATCACCCAGGAATTGGGTAAAAATGCAGGTTCTGATTCAGTAGGTGTGGGAGTGCCTGGGAGTCTCCATTTCTAACAAGCTCCCAAGAGCTGCTGCTGCTGCTGGTCCTTGGATGACTTATTGAACAGAGAGAGTTCAGGTAATATCAATTTGCCTACTAGGTAGTTTTTGAGCTGGGCCCTGTGATAAAGCTGGCTCTCCAGGAAGACTGCCTTGCAGGCATTCGTCATAGCATGATTCCACCCTGATGCTGGGAAACAAAAAGCTGTGTGCCCGAGACAGGAGTGGTGCCTCGGCCACAGTTGGGCGGTGTATTTGTTTTGTGTAGGGAAACCTTGTGTAAGGGTTTTTAAGTCATATCAATAGTCATTTGCCAACTTGAGTTCTGCACATATATAAATGGAACCTCTCTACTTTTGTGTGTGCCTCAGATACATAATTTAATGGTGCATTATAAACTTAATAAAATAATGTTCAAACTAGGCAGTTGCAGTTGTTTAGCTGGCCCGGGTCGGGTTGATAGAGTGCAGTGGTATCACAGCTCACGGCAACCTCAAACTCTTGGGCTCAAGCGATTCTCTTGCCTCAGCCTCCCAAGTAGCTGGGACTACAGGCGCCGGCCACAACGCCTGGCTACTTTTTCTTGCAGTTGTCATTGTTGGTTAGCTGGCCCAGGCTGGGTTTGAACCTGCCACCTAAGGTGTATGTGGCTGGTGCCGTAACCACTGTACTATGGGTGCTGAGCCCATAGAAATTTTTTATCCCTCATACTATTTTCCCCTTTATCAGTTACTTAAACACTTATTATGTGCCTGCTTATACACATAAGGGCATATCAATTTGCCTTTCCCCCCCCTACTTTTCTTCCCCCTCTTCATCTTTCTCCTCTTACTTCCCCTCCCCTACTCCTTGTTCTTCTCTCCCCCTCATCTTCTCCCCCCCTTCTCTTCCCCCCTTTCTCCTTTTCCTTCTCCTTCTTTCTCTCTCTGCAATTTGGAATTGTCTGGAATACAAGCATGCTGGAAAGCAAATGGTAAGCCTATATGACATGCATGGAACTACAATTTTAACAAGACACACTCTAAAAAGTATTTCTCAAGGCCTGCTCCAGGGAACACAAGTTCCATAGAAAGAGCCGGTGAAACCGATCAACTGAAGCACGAGGTTCTGCTCTTACTTAAATTGGGAAATGCCCTAAATATTGCACGCGCTGTCTTCTTGAAAATTTCCAGTGGCCCTGAGTAATTCATACCTCTGAGAAGTACTTCAGTGATGAATACATTTTGTTTTTAAAAATGTGGCATGCAGACTTAGCTAAATATTTGCATTGTATTTTATTGGTCTGGGAGGAGATAAGTAAGGAAATAAATAGGGTAAGCCTTTAGCAACTTTCGGGAAATTTGACAGAGTAATTTAATGTTTGTTGACCCTAGTAATAAAAAAAACTGGGGCAGGCTTTTTGGTCTGTCTTTTATAATTACATTTGTTTGGGAACTTGTTTTTATTATAGTTAAAAAAAAATATGTGGTCTGAGACAAATTGGGAATTAAAAAAAATTGGTCCTTCACCACAGAGAACTTAAGAAGCTCTGGCTTAAGCCATTTTCCCCAGGCTTGTTGGACCAAAGGAACCCAATTAAGCCGCTCTGTTAATAGCCTAAGGTCCTTGAGTTTTGCAGATTGTGTGGGGAAATGCTATGTGAAAATTTAACCAGGCATAATTCAATCTTTTATTAATAATTTCGTAAGCACTTCAAGGATTTATTTGAAGGCTTCAGGTTCCTGATCGAGAGCCACAATTTTCACTGCTCTGCAGCTTGGTTGCACTGACTGGGCTCGTCCTTGGCACAGATAACCACGCTGCCATGTGAAGAGCTCATGGATGACTATTAATGGCCCCGACAACCCAAGCCAGGAGTGAAATTTGCAAAAAGCAAAAACATTTTAAAAAGGGAGTGACTTGAGATGATGTACTTAGCACTAATTAAAATTTCATGCTTGGCCAAATCAAGTACTCATATATTAAGGAAATTTAAGGCTGTACTATAAGTTATGAAAATTTCATTTCAATTTTTCACTTCTTCAAATCAGAGTTGAAAGGATTTTCTTTTTAAAAAATGTCATTCCCCCCAAATTACCTTAGTTCAGTGCTAATTTAGTCTCTTTATTATTAATTCAAATTTGCAAAGTTAAAAGAAATCAGTCTGTCTTTTCATCATGAGAGGGAAGAGAAATGGCTTTATTTTAAAATTTACCAATTTGATTGCTTTTTAAATTTCTCTCTGCCAATGTGCTGGTCCTTTGTGGGTCCTTAGCTCTTGATCCTTCCCTTTTCTGTTCACTGCTGTGTATTTTAGGAAACTGGAGACTTCATTTCCCAGACATGCTTGTGAGTTGGTTTTCTGTCAAATTCTGCCCTGGGAAACCCTGACAAGAGACGGGGAGGCAGGTGGAGGAGGGGGAGCCTCCCTTCCTGCCTCTGCTCTCTTCCTCAGCACCCCACATCCCCAGCTCTCCAGTGTCCAGTGCCTCCTCTCTGGTGATGCCCCAGCCAGACCACACCTCCTCCACCCACCCCGGGCACTGACTTGGCAGTTCCAGCATTAGCCCAGAGGCCCCTCCTTGGTGGTCCCAAGACCCCACAGGACACCCTCAGCAGCCCAGCAGAGAGGGCGCACCTGGTAACCCTTTCTCCTCCTTGTATTCCCCAATCCTAGGAGTGATGGTATTTCCTCAGATTCCTACTATTTGAGTTATCTCATCTTCTCCCTTTGTTCTTTGAACCCTTTCAACACTTTCATAACTGGTTTCCTGTATTAAATCCTCTGTGTTTGAAATATCTAGCACGGTATCTGTCAGAAAATTATTCAGGAAAAAAGCTGATATTGGTACCCGGTTGAAAGATGGATCTATACAGGGATATATACTTACATATGTATTACGTTTAATATTTAATAAAGACTACCCTTGAAAATATATTTTAAAATCCACAGATAAGACCTCTCTTTGCCAAAATTTGAACAAAGATGGATGCAATTGATCATTTAATGATGAAATAAGTAAACAAATGAAAAAAATAATAAAAGGAGCTAGATGGTGGCAGGTGAATGGGAGGGAGACTATATTTCATGAAATGTATAGTAACAGATACTGGCTTTTAAAATGTGTTATTTAATTTATTTGCTACAGTTGCACTTCTGAATGGGTTGAATATGAGTTTCCTGAAATGTGTTCACAGAAATAAAAGGATTCTGTGTTCATATTAGTCTGGGATCCAGAGCATACCATAATACTTCTTATGGGGATTCACAAGGTATATTAGCATATAAATGGCTCTGGGAGCTTGTGGTAATGGCACTTGCTTAATTTTGTTTCAACAAAATTTTCCAAAATTTAATTGATCTTGGGATTTTTTTTTCCTATTCATCAATAGTAAACTGCTATATTTTAAAACTTATTATGGGTCTGGCATTCTGCAAAAATTATTTTCTTTAATCTACTTCTTAAAAACACAACATGAGCACATGTGCACACACACATACACACACAATTTCATCACTAGCCCTAAATAGCTATTGCTGGTTGTTTAGATTCAAAGAAATATAAAGATAAATATTTAAAAATGTAAAAGATAAATATTTCATCGCATTCTGCTTCTCTCTTTACACATTTTGCTTTCTGCCACATTTGATGTCTGGGTAGTTTAATTATAAACATTTTCTTGTGCAATCGAAATTGCATAAATAATGACGATATGGCTTCCTCTGCCAGTGTTGGCAACACAATACGATTGTCAGAATCCACCCTAGAAACTGCTTTTCTTCACAAAATGTCCTGGGATGAAATCACAGAAAATGTGGGAGTAAAGAATCCTTCGCTGCTTTCCACATTTGTATTTAAATGCAACATTCATCTGAAATGATAAGTAAAAATAACCAAAGTCCTCAAGGAAATAAAAAAAGAAACAGCACAGCCTAATGTCTCTGTGCTTCGTGCTGCAGGGTAATAACTGGGGTATCACAATACCCTGGACTCTGTGCGCCAACGGCCTCCTGAACATGGAGGAAATGGAGCCAGCTTCCACTCAGGCCTCAGGAATGCTTCCTATTTCTAATGGAAGGTATAGAACTGTGCCCAGTCCTGGAAAGGGCTGCCTGCTTTCTTCTTCTTCTTTTTTAAAGTTAAAGAAAAATCAGCTGTTAGAAAGAAGATCTTTTTTTAACTTTCTAACTCCTATGCGAGCAGGCTTCAGCACACCCTTCAGCTCCAGGGATGCAAACGCTACTTGGAATTTGAATCTGGATGACTCTTAATAGGAGCCCTGATTTGGATTTGGCTGAAAATTCCCAATCTGATTTTCCAGGACAGGCTGATGACGGCTGCTGGCCAGCTTGCAGGCCTGGCAGCGCCTGTTTCATCCCCTCCTCTTGTTTTCCTCCCTTTGAAATGCCAGCTAACAGCTGCTGGAGGTGGGGCGGGAAGGCCGAGCAGAACAGGTGGCCCCACCTGTGTCGCAGTGGTGCCAGCTCCAACAACTGGTCGCTTGGCTGTGAGAAGGGCAGTGGAGTCAGAAAGGCAAAACCAGGGAGAGTAGGGGGAGGGGAAGCAGAAACAAGGAGAGTGGGGTTAGAGACAGAGGGCTGGAGGGAGCACAGTCTGGATTTTATGAAGTCATTGAGCACCAGTGAATTAAGAACACACAGAAGTGAAGGTGGACAGTGCTCTCTTTCTAAAATATGGCCTCTTAGTGTTCTTAGGTCCTCTAATCCTACAGTTCCCAACAGGCTTTGAAACCTGACAACGTTGAGCAACTCAACTAGACTAAATCTCACACACTCCCCAGGCTTGGAGGTGAGCTCTGTGTCCTCTCTGGAGAGCTGAACTGGGAGCTCTGATTGCAGGCCTCATGCCAAAGGCCGGGAGGGGCAGCCTGAGAGCTCAAGAGGCAGAGACGGCTTCCTAACTCATCTTGGTTAGGCATCTGCACCTGCCCGATTGCCTCGAATTCTCACACCATTTATTCCTTGTAGGTAAAGCCCAGATGGGCACGGGACACCACAGGTGCTCCAGGCAGTTATGTGCCCTCCCCGGCCTTGATAGTTTTGACCACTGGGATGTGTGACTCTTCTTTGGAGGTTCACTCTGAGCTCCTTGAGCCATCTGGTCATGTGCACACGGAAAGGCAGAAATGCCTGGTTGTAATGGGTCTGCAGGCCCTAGCCAAAGACCAAGGGGTGTCAGGGTGTGGAACCTGCTTCCCTTGCCTCTGCTCTGGACGAACTCTGAGGCATGACTTTCCCTCCAGACTCTCCCGCAATATCAGACTGAAGCTGCTGCCTTCTCTAGGGCTTTGCCTGAGGCCAAACCTTTCCCTCTCCTGCTTCCCAATTTCCTTACCAGTTTCCCCTGGAAGTACCTCTTTAGTAAATCACCGGGACCTGAATTCTCCTTGCCCCATCTGTTTCTGGGGAACCCAATTTAAGACAGGTAGTGAGAAGAGTAAGTAGTCCTTTGAGGACTAGAGCTTGATGACATCAACAGGCCTGCTCTGATCATTAAATATGAACAACGCTAGCCAAGTTGAACTTCGTGCTGGTGAGTTTCAGCCTTCTTTTCCTTTCTGGAGAAAGCTCCCTTGGTGTGGGGCCATACTCTAGAGACAGCCTCAGGCTCTCAGGGCTTTGTGGATTGGAGGCTGAGAGCACAGATCTGAAGGCCTGTCCTAAAGTGAGGAAAACTTTGCTGAGGCCACCTTTGCCCAGTGCTGTTGAATATGGAGCCTGCCCTGGCACCGAGGAGGGGCTCAGTCAACTATCTGCAGACTGCTGGGCTGACCTGAAAGGGTTCCACATCAGGAGAGCTGCCCATGGTTTGGCAACTTATTGCTATGACTCCAATCTGCTATACGAAGAGACTGCAAATGATGCTGAATGATTTTAATAATTTTAACAATATTTTCCACTATCTTGAAATCATAGCCCATAGCAGTGATGAAGAAATCTTTTTAGTAAAACAAATGCTGTTAGCAAATGGGCTGTTCTTCCAGGCACACAGGTGTTTTGTTCTTAACTATATGATTATTGCTTCACTTTGTAAAGTTATGTGTGAACTGGCATCATTTGCTGACCACTAAGGGAAATCATTTCATTTGAGCAGGGCAGGAAATGTGAACAATTTGTACCTTCAGGCACCAGTGAGAAGTTGATGGTAGAAGCTGAAAAGTCTGAGTAAATGGAATCAATTCACATTGATGTTAAATAGCCTGGGACCATAGCACAAAGTATGTGGTATTAATTTAATTTAAATCATTACTTAGGGCTGAAAATAGAGGGTTTTTTTTTTTAAGTAAGGAAATCTCGCCTCAAGTTAATTTTAAAGTTCTAGATGTACGTGGTTTACTCATACGTTTTTGTTCAGTGTGAGGTTGGGAAAAGGTAAGGGTGTCGATAGTTCATGAATCTTTTTAAAAACAAATTTTTTTTATTGTGAAGGATATTACACCAGAGAATATAAAATGCACGTGTATAGTTTGGAGAATAAAAATGAAACACACCCCTGTGTACTGTGCACTCAGCATTAGAAATAAAATATTTCTGGAACTCTCAAAGCCACGAGCTTTGACTCTCCCTGGCCACCCCCTTGCCTTCTTTCCTCTCACTGAAGACGAAACAGTCATCTTAAAATTTGTATCAATTATTCACTTGCTTTTCTTTATAGCTTTGCACATAGGTATGGAGACTTGCATAACACATGGGTTAGAGTAGCATGTTGTAGACATTTCTAGAAATGGAATCACACAAAATCTGATTTTTTTCTTTCAGCATTGCTTTGAAGATGTATAGACTTGCACTTCATTCAATTTCTTCTTCTTCTCCTTCTTCTTCCTTCTCCTTGTCTCGGGGGGGCCCCGCGGGGGGCCCGCCCGGCGCGCGGGGCCCCCCCCCCGCGCCCCCCCCCCCCCGC